>JAQFVV010001338.1:0-80000 GCA_028023455.1 Epiperipatus broadwayi | reverse complement strand
ATATATTTTCATGTAAAATTATCAGTTAAATAAAGAATCAAACTATAATATTTTTTCACGTTTGTAAAATATTTACAGTGTCCAAATCTTACAAAATTATGAATGTAATATAATTATTAGTTTTTTATGTAAAGAGTATGTTTGAAAGTCGATTTTTATTAATATATCAATAATCTCACTTTTATTTATTGTAAGTGACATAATGCTCATATATTTTGGAACTTATTGTATACATGCAGTTGTTATAGCTCTGCTAAATAGTTATTATACATTGTTTTTAAATGGCGAATTTAATCATGGTTTATTCTATAAAATATGTTCAGATAAAAAGAACCGCCTTAAATAATTTGATTGTGTTATAATTAAATCGAGATTAAGAGTTGAAGTGGCCACTCCCTAGAATTATCTTTGTAAAAAAGGTGAGTTCATTATAATTATCCTATATTAGATATATATGCATGACAATGCTATAAAACTTTTGATAAATGATTGTAATATATTTGTGAACATCAACCATAAATAGCATTATATCCAGGAGATAGTAGAAGTTATCGATTTATGTATGTTTTGCTTGATCATATAAAAAAATAAAATCCTAATATTGTAATACACATAAATGGCATATTATTGTTTTAAATTTAATTAAAACAAACCTTGGACAATTTATAAATAATTATTCGTTGCCACCCATGAGGGTCAATCAAAAAATGTAAAAGATTTGATAAAAAAAAAAATAAAATACGTTTTTTAAGTGTCATAAATTCTTAAAAATAATTATAATAGGAGAGAAATATTTTAACAAGTCTGACAATTATATTTTTAAATAAATTCTTTTTGTTATGTTTTTTTTTTATTATTATTATTGTGTTAGCACCTTTATATATATATATCCGATTTCCATTTTGGTGAGTGTAAATCATGTTGTATGTGATATAACTAGGTATTACAAGTAGTAGTTGTATAATGAACATGGTAATCAAATTGAATTAAATATTTTCAAACCTTACACCCTCATAAACACAGACACACAATATATATAATTATATATGCATGTGTGTTTATTATTATGTGATTACATAATCAATTAAATAAATTTAAATTATTCAGACAAAAATAATATGACCATTACTATATATATATATATATATATATATATATATATATATATATATAGATCATTATCAACCATTATCAATCCACTGCAGGATGAAGGTCTCTCCAAATTTAATCCATCTTCTCTGATCTTTAGCTTCTCTTCTCCACAACATCCCTGCACATTTTCTTATTTCATCCATCCATCTCAAATGTGGTCTCTTTCTGGGTCTTTTACAATCTCTTGGAATCCAGTTTAAAATTTCAATTGTCCATCTATTATCATCTCTTCTAGCAATATATATATATATGGTAATCATGGACTGTGCCACCATCAACAACCGGTCTGAAGCCTGCAAGTGATAAATTTATACACAAAAGTGGCTGGAAATTGACAAATAAAAATGCCTGAGGCGATATATATCCAAAAATACATTGAAAATACACATTATATATATAAAAAAACAAAAAAAACAAGAAAATGCTATAAAATTCAAATTAAAAAAAAAAAATTCCATGAAAATACAAGACCCTCCCCCCCTGAAATCAAAATTTATTCACTTAAATCGAAAACTAAAAATGCATGAGGATATATGTATATATATATATATATATATATTTCAAGAAATACATCAAAAGTACAAATTAGAAAAAAAAAACAAGAAAATGCTATAAATCCTATAATAATTCAAATTTAAAAAATAAAGAAGTCAGTGATAATTCACAAAGAAGCATGGCAGACAAAGAGTGGGAAATCCAAAAACAAAAATATTTTATACCTTTCAACATAAATATGCATCTACGATCATATTGAAAAGCAATTAATTGTTCTCTGACTTGCAAATTATTGCATATCTAAATTGAGCAATACTATTAAAATAATCAAAAAGCAATACACAGAAAATAATTACCAACCCCTTCCCCAACTAAGAAATATGGTGAAAAATCCACTTACCCCCCAAAGTAGCTGAAATTGACAAATTAAGTTGATGGCATAGATTTTCAAAAAATATACTAAATACTTAAAAAAGAAAATCTCAAATTATTTAGCTTTAAAGCAATTAATTGTTATCTGGCTTTCAAATTACGGCGTATCTAAATTGATTACTAATATTTAAATAATTAAAAAGCAATACACAAAAAATGGTAATCAACATAAAAAAGCAGTACACAAAAATAATTATCAAAGTCCTTCCAATCATTTGTACTAGGCACTTGAATGTGGTTCAGCATAAAAATCTGTTAAGAAGAACATTATTTTGATTTAGAGTTCACATTTTAAATAGTAACAGAAGATTGATTAACATTGTTTATTTGGTCTTAAAAAATACAGAAAAGATGGCAAAATAATGGTGGTTATTTGTTCTAAAACATACAACAAAGATGTCAGAATTTTGAAGCTTTTAACACACTTGAATAGTAACAGAAGATTGAGTAACAGTGGTTATTTTGTGTAAAACAAATACAGCAAAGATGACATAATTTTGAAGCTTTGAACACACTTGAATACTAAAAGAAGATTAAGTAATGATTATTATTTTGTGTAAAAAATATAGCAAATATATTAGAAGTTTGAAGCATTATGGAACAGATTTAACACAAATAGTTTGAGAAGATTAGGTAATGGTGGTTACAGTAAAGATGGCAGAAATTACTAGATTATAGTATAGAAAATGTAAAATTTAGATTGATGGTTAATTAATCACTTGCAATATTGCATCAAAAAGATCTTCACCTTCATGCAATTGTCACCACATAAATTTGTCTAAGTATAAATCTAGACAATGTCAAGCGGCCCCCCTCTCTTGTTTATTATAACATTTTAAAAGCCCTCAATGTCTTTTACATTTTGGGTATGGGCCCCAGTAGTAGAATCAACAAAATTGTATGAATGATTCACTTTGAAGTGTTGGAAACGTGTAACATTCAATACATCAATTTTGTAGGCCTTATAGCAGTCAGTATATATGGTGGATCCTGGTGTTACATATTGTTTAATAAGATCTAAAAGGACAGATGCTGTTTGATCTGGAATAGCAACAACAAAACACTCTTTCATGTCTGTACATAAACCACCAAATAAACACTGTTTTGGAACAATTCTTCCCTGTTGATTTTTATGTTTACTGAATAAAATTTCATCAACCTCTACCATTTTTCCTTGGCCTCCAATTTTGCAGGATGGGCAAGATAGCAGACTTTCTTTACATGCTTCTCTTAAATATTACTTCCATGCAATGGCAGTCTTTCTGTCCAAATCCAAATCATTTTCCGACTGCATGGTCAATTGGTTTTTGCTCCAGTAATAAATTATTTAGATGGCTATGACAAATGACAATTTTCAGCCTTCCAACCAGGTTCATTTACGATGTGTGATGTGACAATGACATGCCTTATTGTTGCACTTCTTTTGTGCCCTTGCCCTCAAATAAAGCTTTATTTCATGACCATTAATACACACTTTTTAGAAGGCAGAAGGCCTTTGCTTTGGAGGAACTTCACTGCTTCAACTTCTGTATTTGGTAGATCCCAAACTTTCATCATTTTGAGTAAAAAAAAATGAATATCATGGAAAAGGTGATCAGTTGTGCCTGAGATTTCAGAGTGGGATTTTGAAATGTTGCCTCAAAGTTTGTGCATATTTAATGTTGTATTCTTCTGCATCAGAAAATAATCCCTATTAACCCTCTCAAAAATAAAAATTATCCCAATAACTTGTATTTCTAGCAGTACAAAATAATTAACACATCTTTGTAAAACTAAGCAGATATTTCAAAAGTCTACTTTAGCTACATTTTGATTAAATTTGTTGGCTTTGGAAATTATACTTTTCATGTAAAATGTCTATTATGTCATATTTCATTTTTAAAGAACAAATTGTGATTTAATATATTATGGTGTGATTATATTTAATTGGGATATGTATATGGATTTAATTCATTATTTTCCTAAGAATCTCATATAGCATACATATATGATGAAATGTTTAGGATATTATTAACCAGTTTCCAGCTTTTGCGAGTACATTAAATGGTAATTGTAAAAATAAATTTAGTGTAGAGTCAATGTCAATTTTCATTTTATTTTGAGAGATAGCTAATGGATTTATATTCAGCAAATAATCTCTTTCTATGGCATTTTACTCTTTGTATTTTCAAAATGAAATGTGATTTTCACATGAAAAACAATTTCTTGAACCAAAAAAACTGGAAAAAATTCAAGTGCCTACTATAAATGAAGGAAGACATCGGTAATTATTTTTTGTGTATTGCTTTTTAATTATTAAATATTGTTAATGAATTTAGATATGCTGTAATTGCAAAGCCAGAAAAACATTAATTGCTTTAAAGCTAAATAATTTGATGTTGAAAGTCTTTTCTTTTAAAAGTATTTAGTAGATTTTATGACCATCTATGCTGACTTATTTTGTCAATTAAAGATTTTTTTAAATAAAACATAAATTAATATATATCTTATATATATTTACTATGCACATAATATAGTTACATTTTAAAGAAAATATTTTCTTTTTGGGAAAATGCTGAACAATCATTTATTATTTTCAAATTGCATTGGGATATCATATATGTGTGTGGATAACTTTCTTTAAATAACTCTGCTAGTGTTTATAGATATCTTCTGTTAAATTATTAGTTGAATTCTGCTTTTAATCAGTTGAATTATTATGAGAAGTATATTTTTATTAAAGCTGAAGTTTGGTGAGATTTTAAATTTATAAATTTATTACAAGAAGCTAAATCCAGCCCTAAGAATTTATAAAATAGCAGCCTTGCCTATTGAAAGTAGAATGTCTGAATAGAAGTCAGTGGGAAGGCTTTCTTCTTTTTGAAATGACCATTCCTGTGGCGTATATCATCAGATGTCCATACCTATTGTAAACTGCCACTGCAGCTGAAATGTCTCTAATTTTATTGTGGATCAAGAAACTTCCACATCAAGATCAATGCTGCAAACTTTCATTAAAGCCTCCAATTAAAGTCAACTGGAGAAGACAATAATATGCATGACTGCCCAATGTATAGGAGGTAAGCTTAATTAACCCAAGAACTCTTGTATTGTATTATATATCCCTTAATTCTAGCTAAATTTAAATGTATTTTTTATTATAAAATGGCATAATTCCAAAATATATTTTGTATTCTAAGTTGTGTGCTTTTCTCCCTATCCTTGGGTTGATATTTTCTATTTTATATATTTTCTAATTTTTTATGTCTTTATTACGGTAGTGTGTTTAGATAGTCATCAAATGTGCAAATTGTTTCTTTTCCCTTTTATTAATATGCCACTATATTATTGTCGATAAATTGTACAATTGACCCCTTATTAAAAGTCTTATAAAATCGCTTGTTTGAGGGCTACTTTATTTTATCTTTTATTAATCTTTTAAATAATTATGTCTTTCAAGAAAGGTATACTTCACTTTTTTATAACACGAGGATTTGTGCAAAATTAATAAGTGGACTATATAATATAGATAAATACAATTACATATCATCTTATGAATTCCTTTTAAATCATGCATTTCACCTCCATTTTTCTTATTTTAAAATAATTTACTTTATTATATTTGCAATGTAATTTGTGAACTGGAAAAGTTGAGATTGAGAATGTGCTGACCATCTTAAAATTATTTAGGAATTGGTTAAGCACCCTTGCTTATTTAGTTATTTCTTCTATATATTCGTTTATGTTTCATATTGTGTGTTACCATATATGTGTACTGTTTGTTTTGAGGCCTGTTTTTTCCAGGGATTTATGGCTCAGGCCTTTCCCTCTCCTTCTTGTGGTTTCCAGATAGTGTATGCACTAGAAAGCCATATCTGGGAATTTTACACAAGTCACCCAGCCACAAAGTTTCATAGTATGATGCCAGACTCAGGCTTTATTGTGATGTAACCTCTCATGGTGATACACTATTATGTCTGCTTTATTTTGTTATTTATCATTTTACTTTACAAAGCAATGTGATTTAAATGTATTGCACTCCATCCTTTACATTAAACCTTCATTGGTACCAGCAATCTCTTTTAATATTAAAGTTGATATTTTATTCAATTGCCCATGTCCTAACACTTCCATGCCTCTAGCTCAGCAAGCTTTCATCTGCACTATTCTTGAATTTGATACAATTTCTTTTCTCAAATCATAAATGTGAAATGGAATTAAGCAAACGTTTATTATAATTCACTCTAGACATTGTATATTTTGAAATCAACCTTTTTTTATGTAACAATACTTTTGCTTAAGCACATTATTATATTATTTTGCCTTAACCCAAGGGATAGAGAACATATAAATAAATTAACATGCCATTTATGTAAATCTAAATTCCACTTGATTAAATTAAATTTAAATATATATTTTAATAAGTTAGTGGCATGGTCTGGTTTATGCAGACAATGATATCTTTATAATGTTTAATTAATAAACAATATTTACATTTTAATCATTTTGATATTACTTATTTATTTTCTACCTAATGTACATGCACTTTTAAGAATGTTAATAATAATAAATGAATACTTTCATTTCCAACACAAGATAAAGTTTTTGTGAACGAATAAATGAATCCACTTATTCATTCAACCCAAATGCTTATATATGGGCGAATCTTAAGTACTGGATATGAACACATGAGGACAAATCTATCATTTTAAATTACTGTTTACTATGTCTGAATGAATGACATCAACAAAATATCCAGTTCTTAATATTTGCCCATATATAAGTATTTGGATTGAATGAATAAGTGGATTCATTTATTCGTTTGCAAAGACTTTATATTGTGACAGTCAGATGATGTATGTTGGTTTAACCCAGTTCGAATACTAGGAGAAAGTACCTCGAGGCCACCCATACACGAGATATTAAATCAAGAATACTATGACCACTGCCCATTCGTTTATTCTCGAGGCCTGATCACAAACAAACAACACTATCTGAGCCATGCATAAATTATTCTTCAACCGGCGACAGCTTAGCATCAGCAGAAAGAAACATGGACAGGAAACTTACGGAACTAAATAGTTAAATGTGCAAAAGTACTAAGAAATATGTGTTTTGCGTGCCTGGATCATTAGAAAAGTAAAATAAAGCATTATAATAAAATTAGGAAACTCAAGCTTTTGATAGTTAAATAATATGTTTAATTAATGGCTTTAAAATATGAATAATGATTTAATGGCCTCCGCTATTCCTCTAAATTAATGAAACAAACTAATTAGACAATAAAAACAGATTAATAGGTTTGCAGTCTAAATCTCTTCCCAATTTTAATAAAATTGTCAACTCGATCTTTTCGATAAAGTATGATAAAAAAAGAATATTTCGCAAAGCATTTCTAATTGCTTTGCGCTACAAACAGTGTTTAAAAATTATTTAAAACATATATAGTTAAATCAGATATATGTAAAGCTAATGGCGGACAAAAGAGGCATTATCATAGAGATCAAGTTGGCACACAAAAGAAACTGACTCGTATTTAATTTACAAACATAAATAAAACCGGAAAGAGATTTTAAATGAACAAAAATTAACTATTAAACTTAACCGCAATGGAATATTAAATATTTACACAGGTTAGTAAGGAAGAATAGCGAAGGGAAAAGGTTAAATATAGATAGATGATCACATAATATATATAATTAAGACTAGTCTAATAAAAATGGTTACATCAACAAATACATATAATTCAATGAAGCAATTAAAAAAAATATGAACAAAAGGTAGCATAAGAAATAGTTCAATAGAGGAGATACGATTACCGTCCTTTTTCCTTGGTCATGTTCCCTCCGGCGTTCGTGGCTTGATCCGACCGTCGACAGGTATTTGTCCGGACAATGAAAAAATGTAGTATGGTTTCACGAAAAGTTCTCCAGACACGGCACAGAGTTCAGATGACGATTGAGTGGATACTATGGCATTTTGGGTGGTATTCAGGAACCTCGGCGATAGGCAAAGCTATTTATTTGCCTAGCCAAGCATATTCATTTCCTTCAAAATACTATGGCTTTTAACTGGAGCATGTTCAAACTTCTCCATTATTTGAAAACGACAGCTGTATAACTTTTTGGAGCACAAGCTAAATGTGAAGCAAATCGGAGAGAGTTCTCCAAAAAGAAATATGAATGCACTCTCAAGGAAACTTGGAATAACCAGCACGAAAACTCTGAATGAATCCTTCAAAAGCAAAATCTGAATCAACGGAATCCTTCGAAAGGAAAATCTGAATAATCTGAATCCTTCAAAGGGAAAATCTGAATACTGAATCCTTCCAAAGGAAAAATCTGAATAATCTGACTCCTTCAAAAAGAAAAATCTGAATAATCTGAATCCTTCCAAAGGAAAAATCTGAATAATCTGAATCCTTCCAAAGGAAAAATCTGAATACTGAATCCTTCCAAAGGAAAAGTCTGAATAATCTAGTCTTTTGTTTTCACTTCTATTTATACCCTCTCTGTCAGCTACCTTCTATTGTTTGTATGATCTGAGATCTTGATAAGCCTCCCCATGCTCCTTTGTTTCAAAATAACATTTTCTAAAAATAACTTTTACTTTTTTACTCTAGAATTCTTTCTTTAAAGTTTGAATTCTATTAATTAAAAAGAAAGAAAGAGAAGGCCATCTTTAATTAGACTTGAATGGCTCACTAATCAAAACTATACATTCTTTTAGAAAATGTTGGCGGGCTTATCTCAAAATCAAATCATACTAAATATTTTAACAAAATTTTAACAACAATATATTATTATTTTTTTATAGTAGAATAAGCATTTTATTTCAGCAGAATTTTGCATTAATTCATATATATACGCTAGATGTATATATATGTTTGACTAATAGGTTAAGCAATTTTTATTAATAGAATGAAATTTATTTAAAACAAAATATTTAAATGTAATACACATTTGATAAGCATAATTATTTTTAACTCTAATGCAAAACCCTGCTGATATTGAACTATAAACTTAATTCAGGTCTACAATACTAATTAAGTTTATAGGAAGATGTGAAGCATGGATCGGGCTTCAGATCCATTGCTTCAATATTGTGTTGGAAATGAAAGTATTCATTTATTATTATTAACATTCATAAAAGCACATGTATGTTAGTTTACAAGGCTAATCGTTAGTTTATGACAATCTATAAACATAGTACTATATAAATAAATGCCTCATTTATTTATTTTCTGTGATCCACACCATTACTTCAGTCTTTTTCACATTATATATATATATATATATATATATATATATATAATAAGAAAAAGATGGTATATATATATATATATATATATATATATAGTACCATCCATAGTCATTAGTTAGCGAACCTAATAATAATATTTTAATATAGATTATCTTGTTTCACCCTGACCCCCACAGGAAACTATGCTATTAGTAGCATCAGATGTGTTATCACATAGGTGGTGCTGTGGATCATAGATTTTAGATATGAACTTAGAATTTCTAGAATGCAACCCCTTTCTAGGGTGTTGAGTTTTGTGTCTGGGGTTTGAATTCTGCAGTGTGTTAATGAGCTATATTATTCTGACCATTACAATATATGCTTACAGGTACAAAGCTATTCTTCTAATATTTTTTTGAAATGATGTGCCATTATTGGTTTATATTTTTTTTCTATCATTCCAAATATTTGTTGATTAATATGAATCATCTTTGGATGCAGGTTTATGATATTTTAGAAGATTTTTTTGTTGACAAAGGTTATATAAACACATAATTCATTTGTCTTAGTCAACCATCATTTCATTTATTTTGATATATGAATCTTTTCATGACGTTTTTATATGTAACAATTTTTGAGTTAATTAATGTTTTCACTTAAGTAATTGAATCATAAACTTTTATCTTTTGAACAATGGGTTGCTTGAAAATGCTTGACCTACATCACTTTCAAGAAAGTTCAACTCATGGTTAGTTTCCAAGCTTATTAACTAAAATGCTTACTTTTAACACACACACACACACACACACATATATATATGAAAAATATTTAATCTTTAATTGTTATGTTTTGTTAGGGAAATATATTTATTTTTCTTGTCTTTAAAGTTAATGCTTTCTAATTGACATTACTAATATATGAGTAAGTTAATATTTTAGATATATTATGTTGACCTCAATTATTTATATGTTAAGCTGTTTATTATAGAGCACATTGACTTGCAATTAACCATAAACATGAGTGTTTATATAAGATGTAAGTGACTCTTATTAATACCTTATCCTTTCAGAATTGAAATATTTTGAGATAGTTGGGAAAATTCAATTTATCCCAGTGTGTACATCTCTGTATATATTGAATCTGTGTTGTTTTAGGTAAGGCTTAGGTAAGGCTAATGGAGGGTTATTTAAACTATTCACAAGCTATTGATTAATTTTTTTATTGCTAACCGTTCATGAAAGATGAGGGTGAAACGGAGCTGATGGTGTGGCTCTATTGTCTAAGCTTAATCCAAAATTTCAATACCTCTTCATCCTGCTCTGTTTTGGAGTCTTATTGGATTTCATTGAAAGAGTGCATGAATTGTGGGTCATGTGTTTCTATGTAAAAATTTGCTCATTATTGCTAACCATTCATGAAAGATGAAGGTGAAACTGAGCTGATGGTGTGGCTCTATTGAATAAGCTTAATCCAAGATTTCATTACCTCTTCATCCAGCTCTGTTTTGAAGACTTATTGAATTTCATTGAAACGGTGCATGAATTGTGGGTCATGTGTTTCTATGTAAAAATTTGCTCATAATTGGTTGGCACATGAGTATCCCCTAAGTAGTTGTTCTTCTCAGCCAGGGTATACTTTTATCACTAAAATATCCAATCCTCTGTTGTGATTAATATCCTCCTTTTCTTTACTTTTTTTATTTGAAATTTTAATGTACACTGCATGCATTAATAGCCAGTTTTTATAATTGACCTAAATATGGCTTTAAAATTCTCACATTATAGATTACTTTCACTTCTCTGTTTACATTTGTCCAGAAGGCATTAGGGCCACCTGCTTCATGATACTGAAACAGTTCTCAATAAGGGGTGTTAAACTTTTGATATATATACACTATATTTGTTTACTAATGTTAAAGATTTTAATAAATTCCTTATCTCCTGTCTTAAATTAGTGGGTAGTTCTTATTTCTGCTTCTCACCTCTTCTTTCTTTCTCATTTGTTGGAGTGTCTTCAGAATGTCAGTTTCTCTCCTGCATTGTTCATGCTTAACTTGTGTTGGAATTTTTGGAAAAATACAGGTATGGAAGCAATGTCATCCCTAAAACATTATCATTTAACCTAACTAGGTTGTTTGAGAAACCAATAACACATGGATTCATATGCAATAATTCTATTAATGACAAAATTAAGGGTTCTTATCTTCCCAGAGCACATAAGCTTGGTGATTCCCTCAAGGTTTCTTTGGTTTCTTGATGTGAGAAATGCACCCTCCTTAGTTTGATTTGGACAGGGTTTTGGGTACATAATTATTCTATGCTAGGATTGGGAATTTCACTTGGATGTTACAAGGGGTGGCAGATGTTAAATTATTCTGGTCCTGATGATTCTTTGTAAAGCAGCAGCCATTTATGTTTTACCCCATTTACCTATCCAGTGATTTAGGATGGTCTTGTTTTTATTTCTCTGATTTTAACATGACATTTACAATTATTTTTTTGGGGGGTTCTGGCTGACACATTTGAGTTTTTCATGGCTATATTAGCAAGCAACTCTCACATTTGCAAAATTTTTTTGCATTAGTACATAATACAGATTGCTCTATTTGAGATTGCTCTATTTTCATGGGTAAGTTCCCCTTCATAATTTCTGATCATGTAAATCTTGTTCTAGTACCTATGTCTTTGATTTACACACATCCTGAAAACACATGTGTTTTAGGGGCCAACTTTCTGACCTTTGGATTGTACAAGTCATCAATCTAGTCTAGCCTGTTTTAGTTTAATGAAAAATAAACTATGTAATGAAGTTGCTGTATTATTTAATATAAGAGTCTAAAACAACTAACTATCTCATATAATATTCATCTTCATTTATTTATTTTCATTACAACTTATTATTAAATCTTACTCATAAATATTTATAATACACACAGAAACAAAGATAAAAAGTTTTTTCCTTTATATATATATATATATATATATATATATATGTGTGTGTGTGTGTATATATATATATATATATATATATATGTGTGTGTGTGTGTGTGTATGAGAGAGAGAGAGATTTGGCCTCTATTCCTACTATATATATATTACAAAGAAATCAAGTCATACGTAACGACCTAATTTAACAAACTTGTATTACAAATTTTATATCTAGAGCTCACAAATAAGTTTTTAACAAGCTTTGCAAAAACTGGTCTGGGGTTAGAGATATTCTGCAAAGCTTGTTAAGAGTTTTTGCAAGCTCTCTCTCTTTATATATATATATATATATATATATATATATATATATATGTATATATATATATATATATATATATATACACATTCACAACTCAACCAGACTAGCCAAGAAAATAAACTCTAAAACACAACTAATGGTTTCCCTGTTACAAGCAAACTTATCAAGTGAAAATAATTAGAAAACAACAATATATTTAAAGTAAACATTAAACACACTTCCACTTACATTCCATACCCCTTATTATTAAGAGTACTTTTAAATAAGCTAATTGCTTCAGAATCATTTATTTTTTAATGGTAAATATTTTTTTAATTATGTTTGTTTATTTAATTTCTTTACAAGAAGACAACCTTAGCTTTGTCAAAATTAATCGTGTGACCTGTATCTTTTTCATGGATATATAAAGCAGTATTAAAATATTTTTATTTATAAACCTACTTGAGTACATTTATTTTTTCTTTTAACCTTCTCTTACCAAAACAATGGTTAATATTCATTCTATAAGAATATACATACTTTCTATCAAAATTTTTCTCAGTATTATTTAATAAAGTAATACCCCATTTCCAACCAATTTTCTTATTTAAAACAAATTATTTTTATCTACAATTTAATAAGAAGACAAGTTAACTGGCAATAAATAAAATCCAATTTTTCTTTATCTTTTACTACGTTATAAATATTACTATTAAATAAAACACTTTTAACAAATTTATAGTCATCACTCAAATAAGTATTATAAAATTAACTTTTTTGAAACAAATCTGTCCCACTAGAACTATTTAATATTTTATTTCTATAACAATAATTTCTTAAAACAGTTAATTCATAAGATAAGGATTGATATTTATCAGGTATACTTATAAACTTTTAAGTCTTTACCCTTAATACAATGACTACATATCAAACAATTAGTATCTACATATCTATATTACCAATAGATCTAAAAGCTTTAATTTGACAAAATCTAATCCCCTCCCTTCTTTTATCACTTATTTTATAAAAGAGCCACAACAATTAAAGGCATGTACCAACTGTTTCAATTTATCATTCTCAACAACAAATAAAACGTCTTGCTTTGGTGGTCGAGAGGTCAGCGCGACTGCCTTGCATTTGCAGGCAGTTGCCCAGGTTGCGAGTTCGCGTCCCGGCCGATGCTATGACACTTAAAAAACAACAGCAACAACAAATAAAACAATCATCCACACATCAAACAAATAACTTTAAATATAAACAATCATTTTTAATAATAATTTTCTTTTCCAAATAATTAATATAAACTTAACGATTTAAAGGAGAAATAATATTATCTATCATTTAACCTTCATTAGTGTTATAAAATTTACTATTATAAGTAAAATACATAGAATCCATTAACATTAAAAAATAATAATGGTAAATATATGTAAAGTTAATAAAGATTTGCTTTTATTATTAGAGGATTCTATGTATTTTAGATATAATCGTACTTTTTATGATTTAGGAAGCGCCGATAATTGGTTATATTATTTCTTCTTTAATTTCTTCAGTTGACATTAACTACTTCAAAAATATTATAAAAAAGGATTATTTATATTTAAAGTTATTTGTTAGATATGTGAAAGATTTTTTGTTTGTAGATGAGAATGATAAATTGAGAAAGGTTGTAAATGAGTTTAATGTATTGATCCTTTGATAAAATATGTTGTAGAATGGGGAGGGGGGTTAAATTATGTTAAATTTAAATTTTTAGATCTCATGGTGATTTAAAATACAAATGCTAATTGTTTGGTATGTAGTCATTATGTTAAGAGTAAAGAGTTAAGATCTGTAATTAAACCTGATAACTATCAATTTGTATCTGCTGCTTTAAGAAATTATTGTTATAGAAATAAAAGATTAAATATTCTAGTAGGATAGGTCTGTTTAAAAAAAGGCAGTTTTATAAAGATTATTTAAATGTTGGTTTCTCTGATAAATTTGTTAAAAGTGTTTTATTTAATAGTATTATTTGTAGTGATGTTCAGGATAAAGAAAAATATTATTTCCTTTGCCATTTAAATTGACTTTTTATAAAATTGTCTTTTAAAATAGTAATTTGCTTGGAAATAAAAATTGTTTGGAAATGGGATATTACAATGAATAATTTATTAAATAATACAAATGGATTTTTTAATAGAAAAACTGTCCTTGAATTATTGTAATCAACCCTTGTTTTTGTAGAAAGACAAGTATAGTTGAGAGTAATTTAAGCTTAAATGAAACAATAAAGGCACATAAAAGTAAGGTTAGCAATAAATATCTTAGTTCTGCTTTCTATATATATGAAAATGACACAGGTCACATTATTAATCTGCATGAAGATGAATCAAATAAAAAGAATTAAACAATATTTATTATTGAAAATTTATGATTCTGAAGCAATTAACTTATTTAAAAGTTATTTTAATATAAATGGTATAAGGTAAGTAAGTGGAACTGTGGGTAATGTTTACTTTAAATACCTTATTTTTTAGTCCATTGCATTTTAGTAGAGTGTTTGTAGAATTTAAACAATTGGTAGTATTTAGAATGATATTATATTTTATTGTTGTGAAAATTATCAATGTCAAACTTATTCAGTAATATCCCAGTTGGCAATCAAATTAAAAATTTTTAAAGGAAAAAAAAAGTAAATTTAAAAAAAAAAAATTTCCATGACAATCAAGCTCCCAACATCTATGCACTCCATCTTATACCAGTGTTACACATGACCACATAATGGAGAAAAACAAGATATATGATTTATCTTTTTCACATGTATGTGGTCATGTTTATCAATTGTATGAGATGGAGTTCGTAGCTGTAGGGAACACAAAAGTCCAAAGGTTCTTTATAACTACATTAAATTTAGTATAAACAATATGCTTATAATTGAATTTATATATATATATATATATATATATATATATATATATATATATATATATATATTTTTTTTTTATATATATATATATATATATATATATATATATATAGTGTGTGTTGTAACCTTTTAACCCAGCCATAATTAAAATAGATCGATGGTCAACAGTAATGTTTTGAAAAAAAAATTTTTTTTTTAAATATAAAGTAAATTATATTAATATGCAATTGTGAGGAAAACCTCTTATATTTACCTTTGTTGTTTTGCTATATATGTTTCTTCAGAATGGGTTGTTTATATTTTAGTCAGTTTATCATTTATTATTTGATATTATAACTGTTTTATAATGATTGATATTTCAGTATGACATGAATAAAGGTGTGGTTAATTTGTGCAATTGAAATTAACCCTATCATTTATTGTGTTTTTATCATTTCTAATATTTAATTAACTAAATTTATAATTTACATTTAAATAATTATAAATTAATTTTATTAAAAGGGAAAATATAAAATATGGTTTCTGAAATTTGAAAATGGATTAACCTTTCAGTAGAGATCAACACAGCAATGTGTCAAAAACTTTGGATCGCTCTAAATCGGTTATTTTTCGAGCTGTGATGACGTATTTATACGCATTGAAAACTTTAGAAAAAGTTCCGTAAGATGCTGCCATCTCTTGTATTATTTTACAAGTAAAAAATCAATATTAGGAGGGTTTTAAGTTGAACAAAAGAGGAAGGTCAATGCTGATTGGTTAGATAATCTATTCTCAATTCTTATTGGCTGATGATTTCAATAAATATGTTTTCACCGCTGAAAATAAAAATATATGTTTTAGAGTGTGTTTTTTTTTATTATTTTTCATACATATTATAGATTATCTGCTGAAAATATAGTTATTTTACAAAAGTAGTAAGGTTTCATTAAAAAATTATATACTTTACGCGATTGTAAATTGAAAATTTTACTAAAAAAATTCTTTAAAAATTCATAACGATAAATCTGGGAGGGATATAAATGATGTTTACTTTGCTTGAAATTTGTTCGTAATGTTTTCTTTGATTTTTCCGCTTTTGAATATTTCTATAAAATACAAATAAAAATATATTTTTGAAATACTAACATTACAAATAATTAATATACTTTTTGAAAATGAAACTAAAATTAATATATATTAAAAGATGAAAATATTTCAATCAAAGTGTTTGTCATTTGACCAATTAAAACTTTCAGAGTTTTACCTCTTTTGGCCAATAGTGAAGTACACTACGGAAAGGTTATAGAAAAGCTAACTCAGTTTGTGTAACTGATAAGTTGTAAATTCTCCTAAGTACATTTTTGTCTTTTTTCAAGTGTCATAGCATCGGCCAGGACAAGAACCTGAAACCCGGGCAACTGCTTGTGAGACAGTCATGCTGACCTCTCGACCACCAATGCAAGACAAAGTACTTTTTTTGTGTGCATGCTTTAAATTATCTTATGATAATATGCAAATGAAAAAAAAAATTGAAGAGGCTGTTTGTGGGAAGACATTAAGAAAAAACAGTAAAAGAGAAAAAAGAGAAAAACTTTTTGCAATATATTATTAAAACCAAAATTAATTTGTGATATCAAATTTAGAATTTTTAAAATTATATTGTGATCAATTTTTGTTATGCATACATAAAAGTTTTAAACTTCTGTCCTGAAAGAAACATTGACTATGACTTGTATCAAACTATAACTAGGATAAACAACATTCGTTATTATTAAAGAATGTATTAAAATGTTCAGAAGTACAATGTAAATTAATAGAAAGGACAAAGAATGCAATATGCAAATTAAAGTTTCAGTTACCTGTTAAAAGAAGTATTATTAATTAAATAATGTACTATCCTATTTAATATACATTATGTTTATACATCTGTACTATTTGGCCAAACCTACATGTTCTTTAAATAATGAAAACTGCTGCAATTACTTGAAATTTGGACAATTCTTATAATTAATCATAAGTTAATATTGTCATAGAATTAGAAATTTATAAATTATGCTTTAGACATTGTATTTTTCATAACAAATCAGTCTTTGACTAGTGGATGGATTTGTTAAAGCTTTCCTCCTTATATTAAAAAAGTTTTTGGATACTCCTACATTAAACCACTAAACATCACATGATCACTACTATATGGAGAGTGTTGTTTTGTTTTGAATTGTTTACTCCTACATTCTAATTGTTGTATAACTTTGAGAATTATATGCTGAATTTGGATATTTTGGGTTGTTTGGAGGAAGTTATTTATTAACTCATAAATTGCATGTGTAAAATTTACATGGATATATAAATTATAAAAGAAACGTTTATAATTTATTCTAGACTTGGATCTGGGAATAGAATTGTATATTGAATAAAGACAAATGATTAATCCACAGTTAGTTTATGAAATAATTTATTGTGTTATCTTAACATAAATCTTTATTTAGAATAGTACATTAAATAATAATGAAATTAAGGATAATTTGTTTTAGATGAATACTTGACTCTGGGGATATTATATGAAAAGATATATTGAAATATGAAATATGTTATGCAATTTCTATATTAAATAAATAATTATATGGATAACTGAAGACTTAAATTTTTAACTTTTTCCTAGAAAATATTGTTAACCCAATTAGAATATGGAAATGAATAGCCAGAGCTTAATAATATTCAAACTGAGAACATTAAATATATTTTAACCATTGTACAAGATGGTGTTATGTCCGGATGTGTGTTTGCTATATATATATATATATATATATATATATATATATATATATATATATATATATAGGTATATATATGTTCTCTGTTATATTTTATGCTGGTTAATGATTGATTAAATTAAATGATGAGAATATAATATTAATATAAGATCTTTAAACGAGTAGCTAATAGTAATTTATGATCAAAATTCATCAGTACTAATTTTCAATAATATTAATGAATATTACAATCATAATATTAAATTTAATGTCATGATGACAAAACTCATTATTGATATTTGGTTTAAAATATGGAGAACTATATTATATTTTGGTTTATTAATTTTATATAGTGATTCAAAAATGGTTTATGAACATTGTTAGCCTATGCAGGGTTTAGAGTAAAAAAATTAAATAATCTGATGCTAAAGTTTTTGTAATTATTTACATTTTGTTATTTGAATAGAATCAATTTATGAATTGATGAAGGTTGGTGGGGGGTGGGGGTCTTATTAGATCCAATGCATACAAGCTTACATCTATTTATGATGGATGATTGGTGGAGATGATCATTTTACAACAGAGTCATCTATGTTAGATGTATCAGGTTTTCATTCTATGCTAGCATTATTATTTTTGGGAGTTTGTATTCTGCATTGTAGTGGAGATATATAATACAAGGTTGCATAATGTGATCATGACCTTAATGATTATGTTTAGATGAGATAATGTATGAAGGAAGTTTGTAAATCTTTTATTGTGTAATTTTCTTATATCCAAATAGGTGCTGATAGATACCTGGATATTAAGTTTTGGCATATATGATTGTGATCCTAGATTTATATTGGTATGGTCAGTATAAATTTGACTTCAATTTCTATGTGTTAATATTATCTCAGTATATCAGATGCTATTTCATTGTTGTGGAAGCATTCATTGTTCAGCATGAATAGCTCAAGGAAGTTACATAGGATATATTCTTACCTGTTGATTGATCATTGGAAATCCAGATAACCTTCAATATAACATTAGTTAGAGTAGTGTGGTGGTAAAATTGTTGTAACCAATTGTGTAATCAATTTATTTCACTTGATTCAAGGGTATATAAACTACTTGTTACACTATACTAATATAGTAAATTTTAATAATTCAACTATACATCTGATGAAATGTTTTGGGGAATTCATAAACAAGGAATATTTTTGTCAATGTATTATTTTATAAAATCTTTTATTATTTAGTATGAATATTTTTTTTTGATTTAATCTGTTAATAAATTGTAAATAGTAATGCAAATAAATATCAATGTAATTTTGTTGTATATTAGTTATTATTGCTTTTACATTAATGGTTCATCCCAAATTACTGATCACCAAATCAATTTTTTTCTATCCATTACAGTCTAATAAATATTTGTATTATTTGAAATATTGGAATTTGGTATTTCCATTATTGAGATCATAAGATACATTTATTTTGTAATCCTTGATATTTGAAGAATGGGATTACTTATATGATGCAATGAAGGATGAATAAAATCCATTACTCTCTTTTGTTATGATTCAATGCATAATTTGTTCAGTTTAAGCTCTGAAGTTTATGTATCAATTAATTAACAGAAAATACAAATATAATGAGTCTCATATCAATTAGATGACTGGCGGTGTTATATTTTTTACAAAGTATATCATTTTAATATCCTAGCTAGATAAATGGCCAAACCATAATCTAAATTATGCCTTATTGTATGCTGGTGCAAAAGCATATTAAGTAAGAGCAAAATAAACCTTTTGCTTAACTTAACTGTCCACATTATTGACCTAATACTGAACAGATATTGGATCACTTGAAATATTGTAATCTTTGGCACACAATCGATTTTGGTTTTGAGTTATAGGCAAATTACAATATATTGAAGCAGTCAGTCTTAGCTTAAGATTGAGCTTCATGTTTCCATCTACTAACTTTTATTCAAACTCTATTTCCCATCCTGCTCCTTTTGTCATGAATGTATATTTTATGTATACATTTGAGATGCGCACCTAAATTATAAAATTTTAACTTTTAAATTAACATTTTTATTATTATTACTTTTATGATTATTAATTCTTTTTATTAAAATACATAGGTGCGGCTCATATATATATATATATATATATATATATATATATATATATATATATATATATATATATATATATATATATATATATATATATATAGAGAGAGAGAGAGAGAGAGAGAGAGGAGCAAAATTACTAACAAAAATTGATATTTTAAATATTTTATTATACGTTTTTTTTTTAAAACTTTTTCTTTTTAAATTGCTTGTTTTTTTTCTTTTAAACTGTATATTTTGTAAAATACAATATGGAAGATGCTACAGTAATTGTCTAAAAATAATTAAAGGGGTTGGAAGCACTATTGTTTTAATCTGGGGTAGGTATTTTTAATTAAAGTTTTACTTAAAAACAGATTAAGATTAAAGATACTTCTGTTATAAACATGTTGTCAAATCTATTTCTAATCTGGAAATAGATTTTAATTTATTTTTGGATGTTATCTTACTGTTGCATCTTCAAAAACAATCGATAAGGAAAAAAAGTATAAAATGGCTGTATTTTGAATCAGATTAGATTAGCTACTCTAGTGAAAATGATTGTTAACATCATTGTGAAACTAAAAATGATGTAGCAGTAAATCCATCACCATTCTCAGCCCTGTGGGTCATCATTTTCTGCTACAGTAATATCCTGCTGCCATGAAATGAAGAAAGATCTAAAAAAAGAACTTTAGGATGTTAATAGAAGTTTTCTGCCACCAAAGTACTTGCATTTCAATTGTCGTGCATGTGCCATACTTTAAAATGGACTTTTAAAATTGAAAGGTAAATTTCCAAGCCACCACCTAATAGTCAATCTAGCCTAGCTAATCTCATCAAGACTTCTTTCATAAATGATTTAACTTTATGTAAAATGTAATTTGCTTTTAAATGATTTTTATAAATCTAATTTTGTCTCACATGCTCTAAATTTCCTTAACTTTGGTGCAGTCATTTATTTATAGTTATTTATTACTTGATTTTATATGTATGCTTGTATTATTAATTTGCCAATCTTGAGCAAACTGGTGAGCTTCATTTATAAAAATCTTTTCTATCATTTTTAAGTAAACCTTCATGGAACAAGTTATTAACGCCCCCTTTTAAAACATAACACATTATTAATTAATATGCTTGCCAGATTGTTTTTCGAGTCAACATTTTATTTATGTTTTAGTATAAAAAATATATTTGTTTAACTCTGGATTTTCTACCTGGGGTGAATCCAGAACTTTGGCTAATTAACGCTCTGAAATCTTATTTATTTTAAAATATTATTTATTCAATTCTGAAAGGGTGACTTATTATTTGTTATATATATATATTATATATATATATATATATATATATATATATATATATATATATATATATATATATATATATATATATATATATATATATATATATATATATATATATATATATATATATATTGTAACTTAATAAAGATGTTCAAAAGATCCAAGTATATTAAATAATTAAGAAAGATTCATAATATATTATTTATTTAGCTTAATAAACGAAAAAGAAATTGTTGTAGCTTTTATTTTATATCAAAGAGAACAGAATTGTAATATTCAACTTGCTGAGCATAAGCTATTAAACAAATAAACAAAATCAATATTCTAAGTAAATAAACGTGTTCAATAAGTAGTCTTTAAAAATATTAATTCAACAAGTTGTAAATAAACTTAATGAAACTGATCAGAATTTATTTAAACTTATATTAATATGAGCATAAGCTATTTAACCTAAGTAGTGGCTATTAAACAAAAGATCAGACTGAGTTATCAATCATATTAAGGGTCATTGGATTAAATGAAACACATTTCTATAATTAGATTTCTCAAGATATCACAATATCAATAATTATAAACAAATTATTAAGAAGAAATTACTATAACTCAGGTATATGGGAATCAAGTGAGTGAGCACACTGTAACTCAACCAAATATCTCTCAATATATTCAAATGTAGATTTTATCCACTTTCATTTCTTGGTTTGATGTCAAGTGCACATTTAAACAAATACCAAGTGAATATGGTCTAGCAGGGCGCCACTAGATTATCTGAATCTAGACACAATTATATCGAATAACCTTTTCACATGTATCGGGTTTGAATCCCTTTGGTACCTTATTTCTTACAAAATGTATGATTTTGATTTTAGACTCATAGCATTGTATGCACCGATATTTAAGTAAACATCTAGGTAACATAAAACATCTTTAAACTAAAGTGGAATTCATTAGACAGAAATCATTTCTTAGATCTTAACATAACAAATGTGTTTCAATATTTTTTATAAGTTTTACTAGCTCAGATTACTATTAATTTAGGATGGCAATTCACTCATCCTTGCATGAAATAGATGATGGGATGGTGGTTATAATAATACTAAGAAATCACTAAAGACTATGAAATCAATATTTATTTATGGCCTTTAAACATTTAAACAACTCATTAATTAAAATGTGATGATGATGATGATGATGATAATGACAATAGTTTCAACCACAGCTTTAGGACTAAGCCTAATCATAAACCTAATTATTAAAGAAATTCATAACTATTGTTAATCTTAGCATATTTAACTATATCCTAAACAAACAATATTCAACCATTGATGATGAATGATCACACTTAATAAAGACTACTCTTAATGAAATATATACACCTCGTTTAATAAAACAAATTAACATTTATTAATGCATTACTAATATCTACATAAAAATCTATTGATAAACATGAAAATTTATATGAATAATAATAATAATTGTTTATATTGCAATCTTCAGATTAATTTCACGTTCTTCCCCCTTTCCCCTCAAATGTATATGATATTAAATTAGGTAACTGATTTGTTAAAATGTTCCATCCACAAGAAAAGTATTTCATAAAAAAAATATTCACTCATTGGCACACATACCTTATAATCTAACATGTAAGCAGAATGAATAAAAATAAATGTTAGTAAAATTGGAAAGAGCAAGTTTTAGAAACAAGTTTTAAATTATTTTCTCCCCCTCTCTTCTACCTCTGAAATGCTATACTTTAACTTGAAACAAAATCTAATATTTTTAATACCGCCTATTTTTTTTTTTACATTCACACACAATTACATATATGCAACAAGTATTATATTATTATTTATGTGTGTGTTTTTATCCCCATAAAAACCAAAATATTATTTAAAACCAAAATAATAATACAAAAAATTATTTTACACATTAATATTTCATAACTGTAAATGAATAAACAAATAATTTTGATATATTCAAAATCATTTATGAAGCTCAAGGTTATTATTAGTAAGAAATTATTGGTTTTAATCAATCTGAATTGTCTTTAAAAGTTCTTTAAATAAAATATACTAATTTATTGCTAAAAGTTTATTAAGACTCTGATATCATAAAGAAAATAGATATAAAAAGTCATATTATTGATCCTTTGTTTTGTGGCAAACTTCCAAGGGCTCAAACTTATTTTGTATAATGTCTATATTTCTGCAGCTACCATTTCCGTTTTATGTTGGAACAATCTCTTTCTTGAGGTGTATAATTGTTTGATGATGATGATTCTATTGAGGTTATTTGCTTTAGTGGACAATTTGGAAATCACTATATTAATTTTTCTTCTCGTCCTGTCAAGCATGATTCTTTTAGTGGATGAAGTACAGCAGTTGTTTTCACGTTTATAAATTTTCTGGGTTTAAACTCAGTTACTGAAACAATTAATTGGACTTATGATTTAATATTTATCAGTAGATTACTCTTTTCTCTGATTTTAAATGCAGGTGAATGTTTTCTTCTTTCTGTTTAAAAAACATCTTATTTCTCTCGGTCAGTTGAAAGGTGTAGAATATTATTTTCTGACAAGACATCTTTTCTTTCCTATATGATGTACTAGTTGATGATGAGTCTGGTAACAGACAGAAAAATATATATCTTTCTTATCCCACCACCCTTATATTTTCAACATTCAAAACTTGATATAAAAAATGATTAAAAAAAAGATTATCTAGAAAAATTAAAAATGTTGGTCTGCTTTAGTTTCAATAATTTTAAAAAAGGTCTCTATCACAAATATTATAATAATAATCCCTCAACCGATTTTCCAGACTGCTTTTATATCCGATTTTTGAGTCAATTCACTCAATTAGAGTGATATTGTGACTTGCTATTTTTGACCAATTCGTTTTTAGTTGGAAAATGCAATCTTTTTTAGGAACATTAAAAAAAATCACACACCTGGTTTTCAGACAAACTTTTGTCTTGAAGGAAAAAATAATCTTAATCCTTTTTCTTCACATATATCTGTAATATCTAAAATTGGAGCTTCTTTCTTTTGATCTTAAGATGAGACAATTTCAAAATTAGAGTTTCCACCAAGCTTAAACTCCAAAATGACAAACAATCATTTACAAAAACAAAATTGCTACAAAATATATATCTGATTCAACAGATTTTCTCCCTTAACACAAAATTGTAAAAAAAAAATAATTTGACAGATTTAACCCTTCTTCCTTTCAATATATAATAAATGTAAATTTCTGTATGTAATGTACACACATACTTTTATCATTTCAAATCATTCATAAACTGTCCATCAAAATAATATGAATGCTAGTTTAGAAATTATAACCCTAATATTTAAAATTAAATCCTTAGCTTTTAAATCCCAATTACAATTATAGAAAAGCAAAATAGAAGTATAGAATAAGATTTTAAAATTGATCAAGCATAGGTTAGTTTTAAAGAAAGTTAATATGTGTAATTTAAAAGTGGCTAACTAAATAGCTTTTATAACACACACTGCCTATACATATGTGTTATAACTTTGCTTTTTAACAGAAAAATTAAATATTGAATAATTTAAATGTGGGTATTACCTTTTTATCAACACACAAACAAATAAAGAATATAATTGTTGACCCACTCTCTTTCTGTCTAAAGCTTTTAGAAGTTGATCTTGTGGGGTATAAACTTGGGTGCCCTACAGCTTCCTTTTTAGATAAAATGTGATGATGATTTTTGTTTTACATTTTCTTACATGCACATTACTATAAATTTAGCTAATGACTAAATTCAAGCACAAGTGCGTATGTGGTGCAACTGCTCTCAAAAGCTGTTAATACAAATACAAATAGCTAACTAAAAATATTAAAACAGCTGAGCACTTTCAAAGGTTCTTGCCTTCATAATCATAGATTGCTTATGTTTAAATTTATGCAAATATGCTAATTCCATCTTTTTGATAGAGAAAAACACGTGTCCTTCCTGTTTATGGCATCGCTGTCGCGAGAGATAAATAAAGCCTCTTTGATCTTTCTTTTGAGGTCATGTCTCTCTCTACATACGATGGTAGGATTGTCCGGAATGCACTCATGGTGACTTGTGCACTGGTGCTGATAAAAAACTGAATAAGTAGAAGGATTGTTGCGAGCTCTATTGTACAAATACCTGTGTTGTGCCAATTGTGTGGCCAGAGATGACTTGCTTTCCCCATAATATGTGCCTTTGCAATAGTTATTTGGACAAGAAATGTTATATACTGTATGAGGGGTCTGTAACAGTGGAGTTTGATCTTTGGTATTGTTAATTAGATTGTTAGAATTTGGAGGGGTTCGAAAACAGAGCTGATATTAGTTGTTAAAGATGGAATGTAGTTTCTTGTGTAAATTGGGTATGTATTGAAGTAATACCCTGGGTTTATCCTGTGTGGCATGAGAGTTGAGAGGTTTATTCTGAATGTGTGAGATTTTTTTGTCGATGATGGATTGTCTGAAGCCTAAATTCAGTAGATCATTTCTATATTCTGCTACATTTGTTTTTGCATCTGCCTCGATTTTACACAACAAGCTATGATTATGAAGGCAAGATCCTTTGAAAGTGCTCAGCTGTTTTAATATTTTTAGTTAGCTATTTGTATTTGTATTAACAGCTTTTGGGAGCAGTTGCGCCGCACACGCACTTGTGCTTGAATACATACATTTCCCAAAAGTAAAATTATTTAACCTAATGACTAAATTGTAATGGCACAATATATATCTGCTAGTTTTTATTTTATAGTTCCATACTCTTAAAATATCAAATACAGTATTTAAATATTCCAGTTATTATAAACTCAATGAAGGTGGGATTGATTTATTTTAAATAGCAGAATAAGGGAAGGGGTAAATCTTAATGTTTCTTTTGCTAAATAAAATCTTCAAGTATATTTTAATAAATAAAATTTCTCTCTTTATATATAACTGCATAGCGTATTATTTGTCTAAATTATAGTACTCAAACAAGGGTCATTTATTTTAAAGCAGTAAAATTTATTTAATGTCATTAGTGACATTTATCATTACTGCATTACTGACATTTGGCTATCTTCAAATATAGATATATTACGTGCTTCTAGTTTTCTAATCTGGGGATTGCGAAAAGTTTGAACCCATAGATTTCTTCTCAAATCTCATTTCTTAGATAGTTGAGCTATCCGGAATCACATTTAATTTATATAAAATGCCTCTGGCAGTGATCCTGTAAGTTTAGCACATGCTATGCATATTCACTTCGTATCAAAGACCTGCACATTGGCAATGACCACGGCATGCCTATTCACTTCATTTTTCATCCAGAAGCACAATCGTTTCCTCTTAGTTATTTTTAGGCTATTATGTCAGCACCACAAACTTCTTCGTATTTATTTCTTTTGCTTCATGACCCCATTTTAATGCTCTAATATTAAAAGTGTGCTGTGCTCAAAATATCTATATATAACTGCCAAATATTACTAGCTAGATTAATTACTAATATTATTTTAGTGTTATTATACAATCCCATCTGCATATTTTGTTATTTGTCTATTTAAGAATATTTGCCTTGGGAAAATAAAGCGTTCTTCTTACCAGCGCTAATTAATAGAAGTTTTATTAAATATTTTGTCATCTAATCGAATGTCATTTTTCAAATATGTTTACAAATGTATTTTATTTATTTTCACAACCTCAGTTGCATGAAAATAGTTTGTATTATATCTGTAATAAATCTCAGAATGCTCCCCGAAGTAATAATGTTAGTCACCATGTTTCAGAACCATAAATCAAAGCATTAATGGCAATATTATGTACTTCTTCCTAATAGTTGATTGGCATCTTAATATTGGACCCACCAAAGATGTGTGATTATTTTTAATATATCATTTAGCTAAAAAAAAGAGCATATGAGAAATAATAGCGTGAATGACACTATGTAATCATCTACTCTTGCTCATTCATGCACACACTAATTTATATAATTAAGTCATTATGTAAATAATTTGCCATTATATTAAAACATATTTTATTGTCTAACTTATTTGAGTAGTTCAAATTCCTTCTTTTCTCCACTTCCAAAAGTAAAGCCAGCTTATATATTTTAGTTTAGTCATAGTAATTGATGTCTCATTGTTTTGCTCAGCTTTGCTAGTCAGCCAGATTAAAATTAATTCTCATGTGCCATCCCTATTATGTTTTTCATTAGGTGTTTGATCTGGGGCTTAGAAAGTGGGTTCGAATTTAGGCTGATCCCTGACCTAAATCATGGTCTTGACTGGGATTGAAGTACATTTTGTGAGTTCCAGCTCATGTTAGATGGATAAACATGTTTTGACTGGTACAATATATATATATATATATATATATATATATATATATATATATATATATATATATATATATATATATATATATATATATATATATTGTGTTGGCACATAATAATTTTGTTTAAAAATATTAAAATATAAATCTCTTTTCATTTGAGTTTATTAGAATAAATTATACATGTGCGTAAAAGTAAGCTTGTTAATAAAATATATAATAAATGCACAAAATTATATCGAAAAATAAATGAAAATTAAAAAAAATAATAAATAAAACACTCAGCAGTGGCTATTAATAAGGATATAAAAACAACATGTTTGCATATCTACTAATTAAATGATCTTCAAACACATGAGATTATCAAAGGAATTTTGACAACAGATATTACTGGAGGATATAAAAAATGACAACATGTTGTATGTATAAATAGCCAATTTTTTACCAAACAGTTAGTCAAGTTTGAGTTGCATTAGAGTTGCATTAAAGTCCAGTTAGTGGTGTTGAGATGACAGCAGTACAATCTATTACTGAGTTATATCAGAATGTGGCGTTAAAACTTCAGAAAACATACAACTTTCTCCAGCCTTAAGTCTGATAAAACAGACAACTACCAGATAAAAGTGATGCCTATGTAACAACCTGAAACTGCTCAATATCAAATTGTCTTAAAGAAATGCCTTGTAATAATCAGCATCAAATCTTCACAAGGAAATTTCAAATCTAACCAGTTAGAAATATTTCATCAGAAGCAGCAGACAGCAAGAAGTATCTAAGTTCAAAATCCTAGGTAAAACATTTTCTTATATTTATTTATAAATTAGCCATCACATTAATAAAACATGAAGAGTCAAGTTTAAGAAATCTATTGCATACATATACAAACTATTAATATGTGTGTTTAAAATGTTGGCTGTATTCATGTGTTAGTATATTAATTTCATTGCATTTTAAATTTCAAATATTATTTAATGCTTTCTCATAAGATATTATAGTGTGCAAATTATATATGTGCGTGTATTATATTAGTAAATAAGATTTATAAAATATTTAAAATTAGTTTAGTAAATGCCATAATTAAAATAAATTGCCTTTAAACTTAAAACTTTATTTGTCGATCAATTCTTTTACCACTATTTAAGTGAGACAATATTTTGTTAATGAATTAAAAAATAGAATGAGCTTGTCATGGGTGTATCTTGGGCATTGAGTTAGTGGTCATTGTTCAAAGTGCATTATTTACCCTCAGAATAAGTAGCTGGCACCTGTGTTTCTACAAAACAAAAAAGTGCTTTGAACATGGTGTTGAATTCAACAGCTGAGACAAAGTTATGTCCTGGAAATGTAATGCTAGTTATATATTTTATAGCTATCATTTGGAGAAACATACTCTCCGAGTATGTTCTTCTCTGCCTACGGTGCCATGGTGGAGCAATAAATAATTTGCAAGGTATGGGGTTATATTTAGTCTTATAATTTGCTTTCATAAGATAATTTTATTTAAAGAATAAACATTGTGTTTACTCCATCAGGAATTGATATTCATCTTTGAAATAATTAATGGTCAACCATCCACCTGGTACAATATATATATATATATATATATATATATATATATATATATATATATATATATATATATATATATATATATATATATATATATATATATAAAGCAGCAATTGACCAATAAAATTTCTACTGAGACTAGAGAATTTGTGAAGAAAAGAAGGAATATGAGGATATACAACAACGATGCATTAAAAAAGATTGAATATCTTGAATTTTGTAAAATGGTGCAGAAAAGAGTTGAAAATGATATAAGAAAGTATAATTGTGAACTAGCAAGGAAAGCTGTAGAAAAAAATAAAAGTCTAAAGAGTATAAAACAACATTTTGGTGTTGGTAGGAAAGATATATCTGCAATAAGAAAAAAAAGCTGGCATTATTACTACAAAGAGAGATGACACCATAAAATGTGTAGAAGACTTTAATCAAGAATTATATAGTAATAAAGAACAAGTGCCTCCTATACATATTATAAATTCGGAATTGCCCAGAATTTTGAATGAGGAAGTGAGTCATGCAATTAAATTTATTATGAAAGGGAAAGCTCTAGGTAATGATGGAATTGTAATTGATATATTAAAAGAAGCAGGTGAAGAAACAGAAAAAAAATTAGCATAGTTATATACCAAATGTCTAAATGATAAAGATGTACTAGATTATTGGAAGAATTCAGTATTAATATTAATATTTAAAAAAGGTGATAAAGAAGATATTAAAAATTACAGACCTATCAGTCTTTTATCAGTTTTATACAAAATTTTTACTAAGATAATTACAACTCGTCTACAGAAAACACAGGATTTCCACCAACCAAGAGAACAAGCTGGACTTAAAAGTGGTTTTAGTACAGTAGATCATATCCAGATATTGAGAGAAATTATAAAAAAGACAAATGAATATGACTTGCCATTATGCCTAGGATTTGTAGACTATGAAAAGGCATTTGATTCTATAAACATTTTTCAGGGATTAAAACATTGGATCATCAAGGTGTAGATCCAGGATATTGTCATATTTTTATAAATATTTATAAAAATGCAACTTCAACAATTAGATTATATAATGATATGTAAAAAAATCAACATTGAAATGGGTGTAAGACAAGGTGACTCCATATCTCTCAAACTTTTTACAGCAGTGCTGCAAGAAGTATTTTGTGGATTAAAATGGGAAGCTAAAGGAGTGAAAGTAAATGGAGATTATTTAAGTCATTTAGATTTTTTTTTCATATGTCATAGCATCACTGGGACGCAAACCACAACCGTCTGTAACCAACTACTTGCTTGTAAGGCCGCTGTGATGACATCATGGCTAACAACACTTGACAAGTCATTTCCTTTTTGCAGATGATGTAGTTGTTTTTGCAAATAATGCTTTAGAGGTACAGGAAATTTATCAGGAGTTATCAGATGAAAGTAGGACTAAAGATAAATGTTAAAAAGACTAAAGTAATGTTTAATAGATTTTCTCAAAATATGAAAATAAAGATTGATTATGATGAGTTAGAAGAAGTTAACAGTTACAAATACCTTGGTCAGATTATTAATACAGATGGACATATAATGGATGAAATTAATCATAGAATTAAACTTGGTTGGAGAGCTTTTGGTAGAAATAACCTAATACTAAAAGGAAATATGCCTATGTGTTTGAAAAGGAAGGTTTTTATTAAATGTGTTTTGCCAGTGCTTACTTGTGGATCTGAGACTTTGACACTTAATAGAAGAGCAACACAGAGACTTCAGACCACTCATAAAAAGTATGGAGAGATGCATGTCGGGAATAACAAGAAGGGATTGAAAATGCAATGTATGGGTAAGAGAAGGAACAGGTGTTACTGACCTCATTGAAAAAATTAAAAGACAGAAATGGAGTTGAGCTGGACATAATATTAGAACAGATGATAATAGATGGACAATTGAAATTTTAAACTAGATTCGAAGAGATTGTAAAAAACCCAGAAAGAGACCACATGTGAGATGGGTGGATGAAATAAGAATGTGTGCAGGGTGATGTGGAGAACAGAAGCTAAAAATAGAAAAAAAGATGGATTGAACTTGGAGAGACCTTCAAGCTACAGTGGGTTGATAATGGTTGATGATATATATATATATATATATATATATATATATATATATATATATATATATATATATATATATATATATATATATATATATATATAACTACAACCATTAAATGTCTGTATTTTTAAATTATATAATAATAATTCAAATAAATATATTTAACACAGTATTCAAAATTAAATAATATATTCTTTACCAGAAGTACTTTCAATTGTTTCACTGACAATCTTTATCAACTGTTAATACAAACGTACAAAAAATAAAAACTTGCATTACCCATCATTCAATCTATTCAAATTTCCCACAATTCTGTTGTCTTTATATTAGCCGATTGTTTATTCATTAAACCACCTCTATTCCTAGATATCATCATTGCCTCTTTAATTTTACGTTTTTCACTACACCTTTCAATTTGAATAATTTTTATATCTCTATTATTAAATTTAAAACCATAATTACATGTTTTATTATGATCAAATATAATTGATGGAGTATTCATATTTACTGAAGATATATTTTCTTTCTGTACACGTTTATATAATGTCTTATGATCATTATATCGTTTTTGTAATGTACATTTGGATTCCCCTATATATTTTATTCCACAACCACATTCCAACACACACACATATATATATAACAGAACTTAATTCAAACTTAGAAATCTTGGCTTTGGAGTTATTTATCATATCATTTATATTATTTGAAGAGAAAAAAGAAATTCTACACAAACCACTAAAAAGTTTATTAATTAATTTAGCTTGTTGATTAGATATAAAAGGAATAGAAATCCATTTATCACTTTTTAATTTACTTAATATTTTCTTATTATTATTCTTATTTTGAGTATATTTTGTAATTGTATTATAAATAATATTCCTTCCATAACCAACATTCAACATATCAGTAATATATACATTAATATTTTCAATTTTATCACTAACAAATTTGCACAAATAATCATTTCTAAATAAAAATGACTTCAAACCAGCTAATTTATGACTCATATGAACTTTAGAATTATATGGAATATAACCCCTAATTTCCACAGGCTTTAAAATCATATTATAATCAAACACATTATTATTTCTTTTAATAAATATATCTAAAAACTTTATAGAATCTTCCTTCTCTTCATTTAACACCCATTTTACATTATTAATCATATTTAACTCATTAAACAAATTAACTATTATTTCATTATGTGCACATATAAATACATCATCAACATATCTACAATATACTTTAATTCCTTTATATTTTATCTGAGACAATATTTTAACCTCATAATTAGAAATAAAAAAAATACAAAGCTGTGATACTGGAAGACCCATTGACCAACCAAAATTCATTTTATAAAAGCAATCATTAAGCCTAACATATATATTATCATTCACAAATCTTAATATTTTAACAATAAAATTCCTAATATTATTATCTATAGATTTTAAAAACAAAGCTCTTTCAATAATCTCTATTGATTCCATACGATTAATTGAACCATACATTTCAGATATGTCAAGTGTACACATAACATCATTATTATCAATTTTTATATTTTGAATCCTATTAATAAAATCAAATGATGATGAAATCGTATAATCTCCAAATCCAAGCACATCTTGCATTATTTTTTCAATATATCTAATATTGAAAAAATAATGCAAGATGTGCTTAAACACCACCAAAATCAACAATTACTCTTAATGGATAACAATTTTTATGCAATTTTATATTTGCAAAGATTCTTGGAAACACTGCAGATGACGGATATAAACTGTAATATGTCTTTGCATCAATAACTTTTTTTCTTTTTAGCAGTCATTAAAACGTCATTAATAAATTTCATTCTATATGTATCAATATTATTTAATTCACTATTTTCAAAACAAAGCTTCTTCATTTGATCCATAATTTTCATATTATATTCATCCTGTTTCATTAGGCACATCCGTAACCCCTTGTCCTCCTTCAAACAAATTAATTTATTACTTTTTAAAAAAATTTTAAATTCATAAATTTGTTTTAACCAAACATTATCATTTTGCTTATCAAATGTTTTATTTTTTATTTCATTAATTATTTTATTCCTATCATTTAAATCACAATTCATAACACCAAACGGATATTCAATCGCAGCATTTAATTCAATAATAGAATCTCTCCAACCTCCACCGATATATTTAGATCCAAAATTAAAATATAACGCTGATTAAAATTTAAATCAACTCCAGAGATATTCACATAGTTTTGATCACTGTTTCCAAGAATCTTTGCAAATATAAAATTGCATAAAAATTGTTATCCATTAAGAGTAATTGTTGATTTTGGTGGCATTTTTTATTATAATGCTTGTAGATATATTGAAAAAATAATGCAAGATGTGCTTGGATTTGAAGATTATACGATTTCATCATCATTTGATTTTATTAATAGGATTAAAAATATAAAAAATGATAATAATGATGTTATGTGTACACTTGACATATCTGAAATGTATGGTTCAATTAATCGTATGGAATCAATAGAGATTATTGAAAGAGCTTTGTTTTTAAAATCTATAGATAATAATATTAGGAATTTTATTGTTAAAATATTAAGATTTGTGAATGATAATATATATGTTAGGTTTAATGATTGCTTTTATAAAATGAATTTTGGTTGGCCAATGGGTCTTCCGGTGGTATCACAGCTTTGTAATTTTTTTATTTCTAATTATGAGGTTAAAATATTGTCTCAGATAAAATATAAAGGAATTAAAGTATATTGTAGATATGTTGATGATGTATTTATATGTGCACATAATGAAATAATAGTTAATTTGTTTAATGAGTTAAATATGATTAATAATGTAAAATGGGTGTTAAATGAAGAGAAGGAAGATTCTATAAAGTTTTTAGATATATTTATTAAAAGAAATAATAATGTGTTTGATTATAATATGATTTTAAAGCCTGTGGAAATTAGGGGTTATATTCCATATAATTCTAAAGTTCATATGAGTCATAAATTAGCTGGTTTGAAGTCATTTTTATTTAGAAATGATTATTTGTGCAAATTTGTTAGTGATAAAATTGAAAATATTAATGTATATATTACTGATATGTTGAATGTTGGTTATGGAAGGAATATTATTTATAATACAATTACAAAATATACTCAAAATAAGAATAATAATAAGAAAATATTAAGTAAATTAAAAAGTGATAAATGGATTTCTATTCCTTTTATATCTAATCAACAAGCTAAATTAATTAATAAACTTTTTAGTGGTTTGTGTAGAATTTCTTTTTTCTCTTCAAATAATATAAATGATATGATAAATAACTCCAAAGCCAAGATTTCTAAGTTTGAATTAAGTTCTGTTATATATATATGTTGGAATGTGGTTGTGGAATAAAATATATAGGGGAATCCAAATGTACATTACAAAAACGATATAATGATCATAAGACATTATATAAACGTGTACAGAAAGAAAATATATCTTCAGTAAATATGAATACTCCATCAATTATATTTGATCATAATAAAACATGTAATTATGGTTTTAAATTTAATAATAGAGATATAAAAATTATTCAAATTGAAAGGTGTAGTGAAAAACGTAAAATTAAAGAGGCAATGATGATATCTAGGAATAGAGGTGGTTTAATGAATAAACAATCGGCTAATATAAAGACAACAGAATTGTGGGAAATTTGAATAGATTGAATGATGGGTAATGCAAGTTTTTATTTTTTGTATGTTTGTATTAACAGTTGATAAAGATTGTCAGTGAAACAATTGAAAGTACTTCTGGTAAAGAATATATTATTTAATTTTGAATACTGTGTTAAATATATTTGTTTGAATTATTATATATATATATATTATACCGGTCAGAATTGTATGTTTGTCTAAGGAGAGCTAGCATCTAGGCAACAGTACCTAGAGTTTAATCATACAGAAGATACATAAGTTAGAAATAATCATGAACTCTGCCCTACTGCCTATTTTCCAAATCTATTACAAACAACGTTTCTGATGATAACAAATGAAATTCCATTCATTCCTGTCCCAGAGCAACAGCAAAAAATCAAAAGATCTATAGGAAAATTGGTTAACCTGACCTTTAACCCCCACCCCACCCCAGTAGGATGAGCTACCTTATAACTATTTTACTATTTTGCTACGAATCATTAACAAATGTCATAGACTAACTTAAAATCAATAGTCTCTTTCATATATAATGCAATCTAATCAACGACCTGCATGATGAAAGGAAACAAAAAAATAACCAAAGAAGAACTTATTAAATTGTTAATAATTTATTTATAATAATAATAATAATTGGTTAGAACTTGAGTAAACTAATATGGATAATATACATTAAATAAATACACTGTGTATCTATTTACACATAATTAATACCATCTGGGTTTCACATAATTATCGGTAGTCATTTGTGTATTCCATAAATGACATATTGGAACATAGAATAATGATTAACGAATAAACAAATACCAGGCAAATATAGAAATAAAATTGGTAAATACTCAAAATGATGCGGCTTAGTATGCTAATGAAAGATATCAAATTTACAAGGCTTTTATTCTGAACACAGTGATCTATTCAAATCAACAACATAAATGACCTGATGAATTTCAAAATAATTGTAGGTTTTATTAAGGTTTATCATAATGGCAAATTAAAGTATATTATAAATTACAATGGTTATGCCATCATTAATAAAATTTCATCAGTGATTTAAAAAGAAAACATTTATTTGTCCATTTTGTTACATTATTAGACTTTGGTAGAGTTTACTGAAAGTTATTTTTCAGCACATCTAAAGATCATTTAAGGAGAGGGTGGATAGCTTAAATAAGCTTTACACATGACACTTCTAACTTATAAAATATAAATAAATGAAAGACTGTGATGGTTTACAAAATCATAGCATTATGACTTATAGATTAATAGTGGGGAATGTAAAATATTAATATCTGTGGTGCTGACCGATCTGATAATGCTAGATAGAACGAGACACTTCATCTACTTAAATGAACGTGAAACTCAACTAAACTTATGAAATATGGCATCTAAAGAAATGGTTGGTAGGAATGACATGGTTTCGGGGTTTTCCGATGTTACCTGTGCAGAGAATAGCTGCAACTTGACACAACCCTGGAGTCAGTGCTTCCAAACTCCATTAAGAAATGTGCCTTATGAAATAATTCAAGATCTCCAGGTATTAGTTTGACAAAGCAAAATATGAATTTTATAATGTTATCAAGGGTAAGCAACACTAATGGGTTTCAGGTCTGTACACTGATGTATCAACTAAGGCCCTCCTAAATAATAAAATCTGGCATAATGACATGATACAGTTTAACCTATCCTTAATGGTACGTAATTGACCTTAAATATTGGTTAGAAAGTCAAACATAAAGAGGGAGAGAATATGTAATTCCTGTCATTAAACAAATATCAATATACTTGACAAGTAGAAAAATTAAATAGCATCATAACATTAGATGGCATGACAAGCAAATAATAGATTACTAGCAAAGGTAAGGTCACAAAGCTTTACTTTACTCAATACTAAAATTCACTAAATCAATAGCATTAAGATAATAGTAAATTGATATCTTTAAATATGGCAATGGATAGTATGCCATGAAACACATAGAACAATTCACTAACATTATTCAATTGAGCAAACTTTGGCTTTAGTAAGAAAGCTTACATTTAATTATTTAAGATTCCATAATGGCAGAATAAAAAATTAAGATAAGAACAGTTCGCTAGAATAAATTATTAGCATATTAAATAATATATAATCAAACATAAAATAAAGTTCAAATTTTGCTGCATTTAAAATAATAAGATTGTAAGAGTGAAGCCCAGCAAATACGTTTAGAAAATCAAATTATAGATCTGTGCATTAGAAAAAGAGAAAGTTATTATTTTATGAAATAAATAATAATCGGCACTACATTACCGATTATGAACTAAACAGTTACATTTTAAATAAATTAAAAGCACATAAATGGAGGTTTTTAACATTACATTTAGATAAATTAAAAGCACATAGATTGAGGTTTTAAACATCATATTGGTGGCAGATGATTGCCTTCTGTTGTTTGAAGACTTGACAGCTGTATATGCATAGAGAAAAATATTTAAAAAGAAAATAAAGTTAGCAAGGCAGATTGTGGAAAAATAATGGCTGGCATTCTTTCAGAGTTAGCTTAACAGTTCACTTAGACAGTCTTTAAGTGACAATAGCATAGAAGTATAGTGATATGGAGATGATCTTAGAAAGATCAGGAAAGCAAATTTCTTCCTCTACTCACAAGTCATATTTTAAAAATTCGAGTGATGCAGCTTCGTCCTGCAACATTTTCTGAAAATAAAGCATAGAGTATTTAACATAGAAATTTGGGCTGTATTTATACACCACTGAAAGCTTCTAAAACTTTCTATTTTCCTTGCTGCTGGGGAGACCCAGATGAGCATTAACTGACTGTAATGCAGTTATTCTTTGTTACTGTTATATTTTAAAGATGATGATGAGATAAGCTCAAGAGGGTATTCTTTCAATCCATTTTGAGTTGGAAATAGATTCATGAGATATATTTTCCACTAACATTGAATCTTTTAAATAAATCTACTTTACTAAAGATGTTTTAAATTAAACAAGGCACATTTTTTTGTTTGCAACTTTCAGTTATATTTTAATTACTCTCTAGAACTTTCTATGGTATTAAGTCAGCTTAAATAAAATAATGCATGAATAAAAAAATCATAATTAATAAAATATAATTATGACATTTACAGTTATCTGTGACACATACACATACATGCACGACTATTTACAGTGGTGGAAATTTAAATATTTCAGAATTAAACTTGTATTATTTAATCCAAATAATGCTTAACTAACAGGAAGGGGGTAATCATGTGTATATGTGTACTTGCACACCCTAGTGATTTACAGTACAAAACCATGTTTGAACCTCTGGTTGAAGGTTTCTAATATCACTAGACAGTGAAGCAAAATATGTATAACAGATTTGACTCCTTCAATATATATATATATTGTACTGGACATTCAATCTATTCTGATCACAGAGGGCGCCACCATATCACTACATATCTGGAAAATTTACTTACTGTGATCAGAATGGATTATAATGATGGTTTGCACCGACTAGACTCAGGGAAAAACAAGATATCTTAAAATTGTTTAGATAATTGAGAAATAAAAGCACCAAGACAAATGTCAGCCAAATTAAGTTTAAACATATTTAAAAATTTTTATTAAGATAAGATTTGTAAGAAAAGTTTCTAAGTTAACAAATAGAATTAGTTCAGGCATGTACCAGAAAGACTAAACACAGTGCTCTGGCAGACCAACTGATCTTCCAATAATGAATTATAAAAGGGAGGAAGCAAATTTCATTCAGCAGAGGATTCATCTAAACATTGGTTTTCCCAGTCATAGATATTTAAACAATACGTTCTTGAAATAAATCAACGAAACCAGCACTGTCAAGCTTTTCGAGGCCCAGAAAATGTGTCAGGATCCCGAATGTCATATGCCCATAGAAAAGGCACCTATTATTACATTTAAAATAAAGATGATTGATTTACCTCAAAAACCACCGAAAAATATGACTTAATGAAAGCAAAACCAACAATTAAAACTGGCGAATCCCCAACCAAATTATAGGTGAAAAACTACTCTAAGTATCATAATTAAAGGTCTCAATAGGAGACAAGTAAATCATTAGAAAACAAGTTATGCCTTCCCCAGAAACTAAAGAAAATGAATTACAAATAATTATAATCAAGAAATAAATTTATGACACAAGTTCTGAGTACATGCGCTGATAAATTAAGCTACACTTATATACAAAATAAATCTATTGGAGAGTGCACATGAGTATAAAAATATTAAAACTTTAAATACTTTAGTAGCTAAAGTCTCTCTCACCTGTAGTTTACAAAGGGATAAATATTATCTTCCTCCTGGCAACTTATAAAGTTACAGAGAAAAACAATTCTAGTTTTCGCTTTCAGAGATATAAGAAATGAAGAAAATAAATCCCCATCTGCAGAAAACTAGGACACTAAAGTCATCAGTCAAAAGATATTCGGTGGTTTGAAAAAGGGCAAACACCATATTTAAAATCAATTATTGGCTACTGAAATAATTACAGGTAAGCATTTAAAATATACATGAATGCTAAAGCATTTATAAAAAGTTTTAGGCATAAAAATATAAAAACTCACTAAACAAAAAAAATTGAAAGCAAATTTGGAATCTTAAAACTGAGATTCCAAGACACACTACAAAATACAAGAAAACACAGCAAATGTTAAATATGAGGCTAAATATTGCTTATGAATACGGATTTATAATTAGATTGAGAGATTTAATTAAAAGAAATTTACCGTGGAAAAAATTAAAGAAAATTTTACCTTACAGTAAAGTACAATTTGCATAGAGTGCACACATTTATTTTAGTCTATTTTCAGGTCCTTTGACAGTGGCAAAGTAGAGGCAGTGGGGTCTTGTTTATTTTAGGTGTTCATGGCAGGATTGAAGGAGAGTTGGCAGGCATGGGTCCATCATTTTGAGTTAAACTAGCATGACATATTGTTGGGTATAAAACATATAGCAGTATATTTTGGCATCCTGGAAAAAGCAAAATTGTTTTAGTAACTGCAAATTTTTCTTTTAAAAAAATTAAATGTCCAAACTGCTAATGGTACAAACGTTGAATGAGGTTAATCCAACATGAATATAAGAAACCAAACCAAGTACAGTGACGGAGTATTTGCTTGGTCAAGCCTCTCTAGAAAATAATAGAATAGAATAACCCATGAATTTTTGTTGTTATTTATACCTCCCTTGATTTCCCATGAAAACTAGCCTTGTTGTTCAATTTCTATGCGTCAGGGCAGGGGCAAATCTTAATCTCCTGCTCAATGTAATTTAAGAATTCTATCCAGGGATTATTGAAATGAAAGCAACTACATAAAATCAAATCTCCGCTTTTAGAATGAGTTTACAATGATTAAAATAAAAGCATCAGGAATGTAATTAGCTAGCGAGCTTGTTTTTTTAATCAAATTGATTTAAAAAACAGTGAAAACAAGCGCTATAAAAAAACAATTTTAAAAACAATTTTAAAAACATTAAAATGATATATTTTAAATATAAACGAGTAGTTGTTTTAATACATGTACTCTTTTTAAATAAATAAAAAAAAATTTTAAACATTAGATAAGATTTAACTTAAATTAAGTTTTTAATTTTGGCAGTAAAATCCTTGAATCGGATATCAATCCGGTTCAATATATATATATATATATATATATATATATATATATATATATATATATATATAGTAACCTACCCCAAAACCAAACCTATATTTCCTATTAACAAATACCCAGGGTGCCAATTCTATTGATAATAGAATGAACTATTAATATGATCCTGCTTTGAATTACTATTGAGACTCTTACAGTGCTGTCCTACTATAGCTTAGCTTAGTGGGGGATATAGAGTTTTATGAGGTGTAAAATTTATACTAAAAATAGGAGAGAACATTATGATTTTTTAAGAGTAAAAGGTCTATTGACTTTTACAATGAATAAATAGTTGAAAATAGTAAAGTTCCACCATTTAAATTAACAATTTCTACCATCATCTAATTGAATTAAACAAACTTTACTGTGTGATAAGTCTAGATTAATAAAATGAAATTGTAGTAATAGTTAACTCTACTGTATGGTAAGTTAAAATTAAATAAAAACGAAATATAGCACTACTTAACTTTTATTGTACAGCAATTTCATATAAATAACCAACTTAATATCTAATTTAAAATAATAAGGTAATAACTCGGGAAATTTATTATATGGCTTATTTTTAAATTTATACTCTACATTAACTAGTAATTACCATCCTAAAGTAATGACGTAATTTAAGCATTATTCTGATAAAAGAATAGCAGTCAGACAATGATAGAAATAGGGTACATTTTGATTTCAAGTCATCATATAAAAAATAAATGAGTGTTAAAATTTTCCCAGAGAATCATCAAATAGTCAAGAATTCCATAAAATATTTGGATCAAGAAAACAACATCATCAGATCTGAACATATTCTTCTTTAAATTTGTGTAGTTGTGCAATCATATCATATTGGGTATGTATGTGTGGAGTCATAGAACATGAACGCATGCTAAAGACTAACTCTGAAGAATATTTTTAAATAAATAAAATATTTACTATATGATAAAGCTAAATAATAATTTTGTATTTATACTTTACACTTATCCATGTTTTGGATATTGCCAATATCAATGACTGAATTGACTAACATAAGACTAATGAACATTAAAATAAACTCCCTTGTATTTAGTTAAAAACACATACAAGCTCAGTCAATTCTGATATGCCAATGAAAAGAAACATTTATTAACACTAACACATGAAATAATTAAATATGAAATTAAATTTCTTTGTATTCTTTTCTCAAACATATAGAATCTATCAATCAATTCTTATATGCTTAAGAAAAGAAACTCATATAAACACTAACACTAGAATAATAAAATATGAAATTAAACTTCTTTGTACTTTTACTTAAATACACACATGTTATTAGCTAACTTTAACATTCTGCTAAACAGATCAATACTAGGGTAGCTAAACATTAAAATAATACAATATGGATTTAAATATATGAGTAAAAGATCATGCTATCCTTCTTAAATCAATTAAATAATTGTATTAACTAGCTACACTTTTTTTTTTATTTTGCTCCGTCATTCAAAATCAGGATGAATCATTCTTAGAATTTGAAGATATAAAACATAAAATTATCGGTATGTTATAATTTGAAATATTGACTTAAGATTTATAAATCAGTGATAGATTTTCTCCATACCCTCAGGTTTAATAGTATTTTATGAATGCATCTGAATTGTGCTACCTGCTACAATATAATTAACACAGTTATATCCCATCGGTTTACTTATGAAATTGAGATAAAATATAATATGAATGATGCCATATCCTAACCAAACTTTAGCACTAATTCTACTTTAGATATCCTATAAAACAAATCAATCCTCCTTTTAGTTTTTATTAGCAAACTACATTACACCTGGTTATGAATAAAGGATGGGGGGGGGGCATTCCAAATGAATACATGAGGGACATTAAGACCTTTTTAACTCTAATCATTTAAACAACAAAATACAGTGACTACCTAACCTTACTTAGATGCTTAAATACTTGTGTGGACTTTGTCTCATCACCAAAAAAATAAGGAAAATACACTGCTATACTCCATATTCCATATAATATAATCATCATCATATTACACAATTGCTTAATCTGAAAAAATATATTCCACTCTAACAAGTATTTCAATAAACTAAGGGAGAGTTCTCTCAATACTTGACAATACAATATATATCATACATGATTTATTTCTTCATAGCCACTAAATACATTTCAAACTAAGCATAAAAATAATAAATTCACTCTTAGATAAATCCCTAGTCCTTCCACTTCTTTTGGCATATCACACTATCCGAATCTGATTTGAAAAGTAAGTCAATTGACTTTTAATTCAACAATTATATAAATGGATTAAACAGCAGACAGGCACACATGCATAACAACACACAAAATAATTTCAAATTAAATTCAATATGTAAATATTGTAACAACATTAATTAACAAGTAAAAAAAAATCTCTCATTCCTAACAAAATAAAATATTTAAAATCTGAAATATGATAATTGCTACTAAATAATCCTCATCATTCGAGCAAAGCAAAAATAAAACAACACGTTGGTGTATTTAATATTGACTAATGAATTGAAATAAAATTTTGATTTGTGACAAACTACAAATTTTTTAAATTTGAAACAAACTAATTATTTATAACTGGACCTCATAAACTCTGACAACGTAAAGATATTTTTTTTTTTTTGTGCATTTATTCTTTTTTAAAATTAGTTGTTAGCTTTCTAATAGCAAACAAATATTGCTATCACTAATATATGTATATAGAAGGCATTTATACAATAAAAGTATATCAAAATAATGATTAATTACCCAGTATAATATTTCTTCATATTATACTTATCCAAGATGATCTTGAAGCAAAAGAAATAAAAATTAAATAAATATAAAGGCAAATAATTAGTCTATCTATCTATCATACACAAAAAAATAAATAAGTCATTAAATCTTTTTTAGCTTGAAACATACATAAGAGTTCATTTACACAGACCTTAAATAACACATCTTGGCCATGTATGAAAGTAATGATAATAATTGTAAAATAAATAGGTGTTAGTAGACACAAAAAAATTTCTAGCAGAAAGACAGTATGTATTTGGGTGTAATTATGAATATTTTAAAATATTTTAGCAATAATTAACTGAAATGCTGTCAATATTGGATGTGAAATATTAACAATGGAAAATAAATATTTACTACTGCAGATTTCAGTATAATTTACTGTTTAATTTATTACATTTATCGAGGCACTTATGCTAAATTAACAAAGGTCAACCATTCGGCAAATAGCTGATTAATACATACTATCTGCTTAGGTCTACCTAAATTTTATTGACAATATATTTTAATAATAAATCAAATACAAATGAGGAGAACAATAAAATAAAAATTTTCACAACCAGTAATCAAGCTCTTCCATTTGTTCAATTATGAGCACATTTAAATATAACTTAGTGATCCAATAATTATAGAGGTTACACATTTTGTTCCTTAATCCTAGCAACACAAATGATTAAGTATATTTCTTGTTCCATAATAATAATAATAATAATAATAATAATAATAATAATAATAATAATAATAATAATAATAATAATAATAATAATAATAATAATAATAATAATAATAATAATAATAATAATAATAATAATAATAATAATAATAATAAATAATAATAATAATAATAATAATAATAATAATAATAATAATAATAAGAATAATAATAAGAATAAGAATAATAATAATAATAATAATAATAATAATAATAATAATAATAATAATAATAATAATAATAATAATAATAATAATAATAATAATAATAATAATAATAAAGCAGGTTATAAGTTAGTTAAAGTCATCCTTCTGTTTAAGCATTACTTTTTATAGCTAGCAGAAATTCTTAATATAGAGTCTTTGAAATGTTTTATAAAATAGCTCAGCATAAAATTTTCCATAATGTAACAAAATTCACACATTTTACATGTTTTTTTTAATATTATACATTAATATTAGTCAAATCCAATATGAAATATACACAAACAAATGCATCCCAAATGGATGATCTTAAATCTAAGAATCATTTGGAAATAAGAGAGAAAAACCGTGTTTAACATTGCTTAAGTACCTATCCTTGTTTTTATTTTCCCCCAAAAATTTTTTAACTGTTCTCATACAGAAAATTAATATAAAATTTGTACTTTTAAGTTTAAATTGAATCTCAATTGTTTGATTATGGAAGTTCCAATTTGGAAAAAAAGAATTGTAAAATGCCTTTGTAGAGAGAGAATTGTAGTAATAAAGCCAACTTTCTTGTAAAGTATCCCCCTGTTATAATTGATTATTTCTTATATATCTATTTCTACCATGGATCAACAGTCACTCATTCAAAAGTTCAACTCTAAAGATAGGTTAATCCCTCCTTCAGCACTTACAGAATTAATTGCAAATATTCAATAACTTTTTTCTCTTGAAAAATAAAAAGGAAAAAAAAATCATTTTGCCTTCTAAACAATATTAATTACATTGAAACAATAATAAAAACATTCTGCATTTAGAGAGTAACAAAAATAATTATTTAGCAAATAAAATAATTGATAGTATATTTGTCTGTTTGACATTTCATTGATCCATTTATACATCTATCATTTAAAAGGTGTTTAAACTGGTTATAAGGATATTGATTATAAATTTAAATATTTCACTGTAAAACAGTATTTGGTAGTTTATTTAAGTACATGAATGAAAAATGAGGTTGAAAATGGCATAAACATACATGGACATACATATATGCTGCACTACAGATACTAAACCAGTGTGATCAAAATAGAAACCTATATGACCATGAGGCAAATATGTTGTATTAACTACACTATGGATTGTAGTATCAAAGAGCAAATAAAACAAAATTGCAATCACCAATCACTATCTTACAGACAAATAAGGCAAACATGGCTCAATTTAACCTATAAACTAACAATTTCTGTGAAAAGACACACCCCTTTTTATCATTAACATCCAACACACAAAAATAATAAATATCTTAACTTCCAAATAATATCTGCAATTGCTTCACAAACACAGTTTTGGATTATTAATGAAAATAAAAATTTTAAATTTAGGTTATTCATTTATTTTTTTAGTTACATGCAAACAGCTGTTACTGATACAGTACTATTTAATTACAATTGTTTTGTTGTGCCTATGCATAAGGTCACTATATATATATATATATATATATATATATATATATATATATATGACAATAGATGGCGTTATACCAAAATCAGCTTCAAGCATTTGTTTACATAAACATCAGAGCGAGTATTTCACTACCTCTAACTTAATTTCCACTTTCATATCATGATTTCAAGCTATTTGCTATCATCAGTGAAGGACAGGATTAAAAAACTAGATCTAAAACACAAACTCTGAGCATTTAAGAAACAGGCATACGATGCTGAGTTTGAAAACATTATGTGTCTAAAAGATTCACGCTCGCAAGCTGAATAGAAACTGTTTCTTAAATGCTCAGAATTTGTGTTTTAGATCTAGTTTCTTAATCCTGTCCTTCACTGACGATAGCAAATAGCTTGAAATCATGATATGGTGGAAATTAAGTTAGAGATAGTGAAATACTCACTCTGACATTTATGTAAACAAATGCTTGAAGGTGTTTTTGGTATAATGCCATCTATTGTCATAAATATAAGCGTATGCAAGTTTTTAACTTGTGTTTTTTGTTTTTCATAAATGTACCTTTGAGGTCTTTCTTGCAATGATATATATTGCAGAGACTTCTACTATGCGGTGATGCTGAACTGATATCAGACCCATGTGGCTATCTGGCATGCGATGCTGAGTTTGAAGACATTATGTGTCTAAAAGATTCACGCTCGCAAGCTGAATAGAAACTGTTTCTTAAACGCTCAGAGTTTGTGTTTTAGATCTAGTTTCTTAATCCTGTCCTTCACTGACGATAGCAAATAGCTTGAAATCATGATATGAAGGTGGAAATTAAGTTAGAGATAGTGAAATACTCGCTCTGACGTTTATGTAAACAAACGCTTGAAGGTGTTTTTGGTATAACACCATCTATTGTCATAAATACAAGCGTATGCAAGTTTTTAACTTGTGTTTTTTGTTTTTAATATATATATATATATATGGTACTAGTTGATTAGACATGCATGGCACTTGATAACATTGTTCATGTCCTAAAACACATAAAAAATGCCACTATGTTGCCCAATGTTTTCAGCCTTTAGAACAGTGATGTTTATATTAATGTTGTGGGCCTATATTGTGTTGACACAAAGATCATGGCCTCTTGTTGTGCTTTGTGACATTATGCAAATGTGCACATTTCACAGATCACTATCATATCATGTGTGGGTGTATGGAATTCAATAGACCATAACACTTATAATCTACCTGACATAGTATTACATACTAATAATTTAAAATCTGTCACTGCTCTTCCCTTCACCACTTGGACGGTGAAAAAACTTGCAAAAGTGCAGGAACAAGAACAATTTCAAAGAATTCATGAGAAAAGGCTTGTTTCTGCAGGAACAGCTATGAAACAAATTAAATGACTGAGATTGCATTGTTTTGGAAATCAGAAGCTTGGCTTAATCTGTCTACTGCATCTATTGGATGATTCTTCAGATTGTCAAAAACATCAGTCTTTGACCTTGCACATTAAAGTGTTACACACTGACATTTATAATGTAATTATTTGATTTCAAAAAAAATAATTCTTACATTTTGTAAAACAATGTTGGTTCGTAAATTGTTTACAAATACTTTGCAGAATGTTAACCCATAATGTTTATAATTGTGTCTTTTTTGCAGAAAAAGCACAGCTATGAGACAATCAAAATTGCTCATTATATTGGAAAAGAATAATGGTGGATTGATCAGAGTACTGCAACTTTTGGACGATCCTTTGAATTGGCAAAAACATCAGTCCCCAGCCCTGCACATTCCACTGCTACATGATGACATTTACCATGTAATTTAAAACTGTAAGTAATCCATTTAAGAAAATAATGTTCGATTGTAAATTGTTTAAAATTAGTTTGAAAAATGTCAATTCACACGGTTGTGTATATAGTAATTGTAAAAAACGTAATTATTCCATTTTAACAAATATTATTGTTTTGCAACTAAAAGTTGTGTTAGTAAAAGGTATTTTTTGTGTTTTAGCACATAAACGCCATTAAGTACCATGCATATCTAATGCATATCTAATCAACTAGTAATATATATATATATATATATATATATATATATATATATATATATATAGTATGTGTGATGATTACACACACTGTGATCATATATATATATATATATATTAAATATGATTTTTTTTAAATGACAAACTAATACTTAAAAATATTTAAAGTAAACATAGGAGTGAAAAGAAATCTATTTCAAACTTCATATATCCTAATGGAAATCATTTGAATTGATTCCAGGAATGTAACTAATTAGGAATTAATTGTAGTGATTAAATAAAAGATAAAGTAAACATAGGAGTTAAAAGAAATCTATTTCAAACTTCATATATCCTAATGGAAATCATTTGAATTGATTCCAGGAATGTAACTAATTAGGAATTAATTGTAGTGATTAAATAAAAGATAATGGAGGGAAGGTTAACGAGATTCATATTTTTGTCTCTTAAAAGTCAAAATTTTGGAAAATAAAGAATAAAAGTGGAAAGAATATTAAAATCATACAATTTAATTTTATAAGAAAAAACTTAAATGAAAAGCTGGATTTAAAGACATGTACGTATCTGTAAAGTTCAGACTTTCAAATTGATAGAAATGTGTATTATAAATGATGACTTTTGAATTAGTAGTCTTTAAATCCAGCTTTTCAAACTAGATAGTGATATAGGTCTGAATTCAACTCAGTTTCACCATATAGTTAAAGCTTCTGCAATATTGCATCAAAAAAACATTCCAAGGTTCACTTATAATAACTAATAAAACAAGTCATAAATTTCGTAACTTGCTTTTAAGATTGCATTTAAATGATCAAGATGGAGCTTATCAATAATTTTAAACATGCTTTTGTGATGCTATATTGCAGAGGCTTTTACTATATCATGAAACTGAGCTGAATTCAGACCCATATAGCAATATTGGCTTGAAAAGCTGGATTTGAAGACATTTACATGTCTGAAAAGTTCGGACTTTTAAATTGATAGAAACATGTTTTATAGGTGCTGACTTTTGAGTTAGTATTTTAGATCTAGTTTTTAGACTCTCAGCCCTCCACTGAGGTGAGCCATAAGCTCAAAACCAATTGGTCTAGAGGTAGGGAGAATTAATGATATTGATTTTGAATTGTTTCTCTTTCGACTCATAAAAATTAAGCTTGTTTAAAACTATTGGTAAACTCCATCTAGTGATCATTTAAATGCAAGCTTAAAAGCAAGTTATGAAATTTGTGAATTGTTTTATTATATATATATATATCCACAGATGGCGTCCTACCAATTCATTACGTTTAGAATAAACATTTTTGTTTATCATATATATATATATATAGTTTATTCTAAACGTAATGAAATTATAAGGACTTGATATTGAACTTTCAAGCTTCTTACTTCTGTGCAATTTATTTTATATAATTGTATACACAAACACAAACATATGGAAAATATATATTTTTTCCAATATAAGTAGTTCTTAAAGAACCAGCACTCATCAGTTAGTCTAGATCACCATATCCCACTTATACATAGTCAATGCTGACATTATATTAAGACAACAAATCGTAAAATTTTAATGGACCAGTTCCAATCTTGTCCAATCTACAACTCTTCAGCCATCCATTTCATTGAAAAGCTGTTCTTTTCAATATCCTTTCGAAATATGCTGAACAAGACAAACTTTCTTCTCTAGGTAAAACTAGATCATTCAACATGTTAGCATATTTAGAAAGCCGACCTCATAAATCTAATTTACCAAGATCCTGAATTGACTGCCAAAACTATAAAATGAACAATAGTAACTCTTCTTCAGGAAGTAAAAAAAAACAGTGTTGGAGAACTTAGTAGTAATATAAATTTTAATATTCATAAAATAAACAAAGTGTGGTTATATGTGTTTTTATTTTGTATAGGCACATTATTTTGGTGTAAATTTAGTACGCGATCTCTACCATTTTGAATTTCAAAAATAGCCAAAGCATCGTCTGACATATCTAAATGATAAAAAACTATGTGAAAACCAAAAAAAAAAAAAATAGAACTTGGGGCACGTGACTTGGACCCCTCCCCCCAAAAAAAAACGCACAGTTAAAAAAAAAGTCAAAACACGAAAAATTATCATTTTTTTTCATTTTAAATTATAAATCAAATAATTTATATATAGAGAGAGCAAGATTACTATATTTAAATCTTAATCAATAAATGCTAGTTATGATTGCCTAAAAAAGTACTTGGTAGCATTTTGATGTGGCTGATATGTGATATCTATGGCACCCCTCCCCCCTTATACAACTTAAAGTAATATATATTTAGCTATTTTGAAGATTGCCTTTGTGGATAAAGATGCGCCACACTTATATTTCTTCCCCTCTCCCATTGTCTATTTTTACATTCTTATTTAATGGTTTTCAGTTTTTATATACGTTTCTTTTAACTGTAAAATGCTTAACTTAAATAATTTAGATTTTAGCTTTAGAAAGATGCCATAATATTATATATACGCACACGCACCTATTACAAATGTGTGTGGATTTTAATATTACATTTTATACACCATGGGAGAAATAGTTTGGTTTTGAATAAAATGAAGCAAGTATATCTGCTTACAGATGATATTCACCTCTTCAATACATAAAATCATACCTCAACAAATAATTTCAAAAATGTTTAGAAAAATACGCAAACCACTCTATACTTATTTTGCATACAAATTCTGAGAATTAAAAAGTAACTTTCTTGATATGATGGGAAGAACCGAATAAGGCGTATTAAGTCTCTTACTATGTGCGGATGTACATATAAATATTACCCCAGTCACTATTAAGGTTAGTTATATATAGCTTACTTGTACACAAACATATATACGCGTTAAAATATTAGAAGATAAAACTCATTAAAGTCTTCATTTGCACTTCATCTATATCGATCTACTCTTGATTATGTCACTATAATCTGTATATCTATTAACATTGAAATGAGTTTTACTACCAACAAAGGAAAACAAAAAACATATTTTAAATAAATGTAAATATTTTATTTTACTTTTTAAAAAAAAAATTTATTTTAATTAAAAATCCCTTTGGGGTTTGTTTTTTAATGGAAAAAATATTTTAAATATTTTTTCCAAAAAAAAAAAATGGGGTGTTGAAAAAAAACAAATAAATGAAATATGATAAATAAATAAATGGCTATTGCGTTTATTTACCTTCATTATCAAAGCTGTGTGCTAAATGAATTGCTGTGTGCTAAATTTGCATACACTTTGCATTTCTTATAGCAATAGTTTTACTTCGCAATTCATTTTCCCACAGCTTTGATAATGAAGGTATTCCTTCAAAAATACTAGCCATTTATTTATTTATCGTATTTCATTTATTTGTTTATTTTCGGCACTCATAATTTTATTTGTGATATATATATATTACTTTAATTTGTATAAGGGGAAGGGGATGCCTTAGATATCACATAACAGCCATATCAAAATGCTACCAAGTACTTTTTTAGGCAATGATAACTAGCATTTATTGATTAAGATTTAAATATAGTAATCTTGCTCTCTCTATATATAAATAATTTGATTTATAATTTAAAATGAGAAAATGATAATTTTTCGTGTTTTGGCTTTTTTTTAAACTGTGCACGGGGGGGGGGGGTTTCCAAGTCACGTGACCCAAGTTCTAAATTTTTTCTGTTTTCACATAGTTTTTTTTCACTTAGATGTGTCAGACGATGTTTTTGGCTATTTTTGAAATTCAAAATGGCAGAGATCGCATACTAAATTTGTACCCATTATTTTTTATTAAGCATAATATTAAATTTAAGTGTATTTTTTTTATTTTATGCTTCGATTATGGAACACCATATATATATATAGTATCCTTTTTATTAGGTCTGAACAGGTTTTAAAAGCCAATTTCTTAAAAAAAAATTAAATTAAAAGAAATCTAAGTATTGTAAGTGTTATAATAATGTTGATTGAGTTTTAAACATTGTTGAGATGAATTTAAGTTAGTATAAAAAGTTAAATAATATTTTATGAAAGTTAAATAATATAATTTTGTATGGTTGGGAGAACTGGCCATAATTATAATGGTTTATATTTATGTGGTAAAGGTCTTAATAAACAAACTTTTGAAAACTAATCTTAAATAAAGTTTATTATTTAAATAAGTTATTAAAAGTATTTTATAAAATTAGATTTCAGTTTATATTATAATATTAAAAGTATTATATTTTATAGTGTATTACATGAATTAATTTTAAGACTGTTATAATAAAGTGTCAAAATTTATTATTACAATTTTTTATTATTGCATTAATATTTTTTTTTAATATAATATTTTTGTAATTAAATATTTTATTTAGTTGTTTGCAGATAGTCAATTCAAAAAATTGCAACACATTTGTCTTGACTGAACAGGTCACATGATTGATATGTGTATATGAATTTAGTGAAAGATTTTAAATTACTTTATAAAATTGTTAATAAAATTGACACATTTGTACATGATAAAAATAAATGTAGACTATTATTTGTTTTTTAAAGATTTTTTAAATTAATGAAGATACACTAAAAATGGATATATATTTCATTAAATATTTGTTAAGTTAGTGAAAAATTATTAAAATATGTCATTTTACAATGTTTGTTTAGTATGAATATAATTATAAAATTAATTAAGAATTAAATATTTCTTATAATATCAAACAAAAACTATGACACATAATTTTGTTTCTGAAATTTTAAAAGCATAAAAATTGACAAATATGTAAATTAGTTTGTAAGCTGAGGATCAAGTAACCACTCCAAGGATAATAAGAGCATGTATATAAATGAGGGCTCACACCACTTTAATAGTTTTTTTTATTGTTCTTTTATTATATACTTTCGTAATTGTTTTAAAATAGTATCCAGTATAAGACTAAAAGCCAGTGATATATTGCTTAAATAGTCAATTAGTTTCAAGTTTTTAAATTTTATTATTTTTTAAAAAAGTCAAAAGGATTATAAAATTAAGTTAAACTAAGAATGTTTCCCTAAACCCAATTAGTTTTCTACTAGTATTTATATTCAAGATTAAATTCAAACTCATTATAACAAATGAATCATAATCCTGAGATAATGTGTGTAGGAAGATTAACATTAAAGATGATGAATAAATAAGAAAAGTATAATTTTTCCTATACTACTTAAAAACTATTATAATTGTTTGTATAAAGTACTTTGGTGTTTAATGTGGATATTGTCTAGAAATATAACCCAGATATTTAACATGTTTGTGTGAAAAATTTCAAAAACTTTTAAAAGATATTATTTTAATAAAAAAATACCTGGAAAAGACTGAAACTTAATTTTTTTGAAAACATATAAAAGTATTCAAGAGTAAGTTAAATTATAAAAAAAGAATATTGTTCTTTTATTTATACTATTGACTGTATATTTTAGGAAAATTGCAGCAGTTTTTTTTAAAGAGATTATTTACTTAAAAGTAATTATAACCTTTCAGACATGAAAATTAAAAGACAAATGTTATTATGAATATAAATTGCTTTATCAAGTTATTTTCAAAATATGTGAATATTTTAATATATATATATAAAGCAAAACTTGTTTTCTTGATTAGACAATAAAAAGAAAAGAATGAATAATAGAAATAAATATTATCATGAATAAATAAATAACCTTTGAAATATTCAAATATGAATTCATCTATTACTATATATCTGCATTATGAAATAATGTTTCTAAAAATAATAAAAAATGCCTATTTATGCTAGCATGCAAACTTACTTTCAATGACTGATGATGATGATGCTTCTTTACACCACTGGGATTCACATGAATGAAAATGATGGAATTTACCTAAAGAAATAATTTTAAAAGTGATATTACATTAATAAATGTTATCCTGTGAAAGCAACAGATAAAAGACTGTTTTTAAAAACATTCAGGAACAGGATGAATGATAATTCTTCAGATTTTCTATGGTTTCAAAAGCTGACTATCCTTCTTATTTTTTTATTGTTATTTGTGTGATGAGAGGAGGAAAGAACTTTGTGCATGAAAACTTCAGACAATTCTTGTTGCATAGCAACCATGGAGGTTCCCATTTGATGCATTGAATTATAATGGAGAATTATAGTTGAACTTTATTGAAGGACAGATGTGAATTAGATTATGTAAATTTAGTTTTAATTATTATTTTAAAATATACTAACTTTAGTATTAGACATTATTGTATAGAATAATAAAGGATGCATTTTAAATATTTTTTATTATTCTAAAAATATTAATGTTTTTAGAAGGAAATATTTTAACATTTTTCAAAACATTTTTTGAAAATATTTTAAAGTATGATAGTTTGTTCATTGAAAAATTATAATTTTGATTAATATTTTATATGTTGAATTGGACTGATGACATCAAAATAGTGATTTACAAATTGTAAAGTCACTAGGTAATTTAAAGTATTTTAATTATCATATGATGTACATCTCAATTTATTTATTATTTAGAGTTGTTTGGATTTGTGAAAAAAAAATTTCTTTTGTCATATCAATGTGTGAACATAAATGTGTGCAATAATAATAGATATAGATTTTTTTATTATTACTAAAAATAAGCTATGAATAAAAAAAAAGATATATGTATACATCACAAAGTTTAATATAATTTACTGATGCTCATAATTTTACATGATTCTTTACTAAATAAACTAGAGATTATTTAACAATTTTAATATTGATTTTATTGTTTTAAAATTAAGGTCATTTGCATTTTTGTTGCTATGTTTTAAGTGCAAAAGAACCTTTACTTTCAATAGTTCTGGATTGATAATGTTATATGCTAACTTTGTTATTGGGAATATTGCTACTTATGTTACAATGTGGATTGTTTAGATCTATTTTGAAATTTTAAATGATAATGACAGGGAAGCATAAAATAAAGAAACCCTGGATGTCTTATATGTAGGATATCTTAGAATAGTTAAATAGCTTATAATTTATCTTATTAGTTTTATGCCAGTACAATTAACATAGCCCTGTGTCTTGAATGTATTTTCCATGGACAGTGTTTGATATTTGAAATGTTCAATAATTGCTGAATAAATAGCTTGGACATTTTTTCTGAAGATATTCGACAAAAAAAGTCATATCTAAATTTTCACACTGTTTCCATGTGAGTTATTAAATATATTCTGTACTATTGACTTTTTACTGTAATCATTTCTTCATGTCCTATGCATCAAATCGCTACCTTGATTTCAATAGTTATTACAATGTGTAGCATAGTATTTTTCTGAAAGAATAATAATAAATAATTTTGGATGGATGTATTGTTTTATTCAAAGGAAAGTGACATAGGTGTTCTTGTTTGGATCAAAATGAAATACAAATGATATTGAATATAAATGTTGATTGTAAAATAATAAGGAATCAGTTATTTTTCATATTTTATCAAATTATTTTTGATGATAAAAGTAATCACAACTATTCATGATATTTTTAATAGTTTTGATATATTTTTGATTTTTCATAAATCAACGCATATTTTAAAAGATGAAACATCAAAATGAACAATACAAAGTATGATAAATGCTTATATTTTATGAACAATTTTTTAATATTTAAAAAAAAAAACACAGAATACATATAATAATATTAAGAGTGGTGCCAAGCAAAATTATATAGTATAACATCAACACTATTTTGTTAAATTCAGATTTCATTTACTTAATAAAACTTGAAGAATATTTTTAATGAATATTATTCTAATTATTTTTTGTTTTTTTTAACATTTACTAAAACCATATTGTTTATTCATTTAAACAGAAAATTAGTTTATTAGACTATAAGGTGTATGTCTAGATTAACATATTATTTTATAACATGTATGATAAATAATGTATAAGCCAGAGTGAAGGCTTAAGTACTTTTTGATTTTTATGTAATGGAAATATGTAATTAATCTTTCTTTTAGTTTAAGTCATTTTCTTTTTGTTAGATTTTGTTTAGTAAAACCGTGTAAATATGTCAAGTGTTGTTAGCCGAGAGGTTAACGCAGACAAGTAGTTGGTTGCAGACGGTTGTGGGTTCACGTCCCAGCCGATACTTTGACATATAAGAAAAAAAAACCTTGTAAATATTGTATATAGTTTTGTTTAATGTAAAGTGGAATAAATTTGTTAAACTTGTTTTTTTTATTATAAATCTGTGTTAGATTTATTCACACAAATACATGATTAGCAGAATCCAAAAGGAATATATATATTTGCATAGTATAAATAAAAGTATTCATTTTAATATACACACAAATACATGATTAGCAGAATCCAAAAGGAATATATATATTTGCATAGTATAAATAAAAGTATTCATTTTAATAAATGATAATTATTCAGAATATGATATTTAAGTAAATTTATTTAAGTTATATTATTATAATCATAATTGATTACTTAATTTGCTGCATAAAATTTAATATTCTTTTTGCCACATATTTTTAGATAGTATCATATTTTAGGATGACACACAAGAAATAAAATAATTATATTATTATTCTCTATTATTGTTAGTTGTCATAGTGTTTAAATAATAGATAGGATTGAGTTATTTAATTAGAAGTACGAATATTATTTATTACTATTATTAAGGTGTAGTTAGAAATGATACAAAATCCCTTATCATACCCAGCTACAGGAGGTTATAAATTAATTGGATTTGTTTCAAAAACCTGAGATAATTATAATTATATTTTAGTAAAAGAGATTAGAATTTATTTTAGTAATATTATACTAAATTGCTTATTATTTTCTAAAGTCTTAAAAATGCTATGTTTTACATTATTATTTGAAATACAACGGGGAATAGTAGTCTCATGCCATTAACATTGTATCCTGTGGGATATAAGCTCAATGTAATCCTACTGCTTTACCTTCACTAAATTGTCTCATGATTTTATTAGTATTTATTGTTTTAATTTCCATGAATCGAACCATATATATTACTTATTAATTAGTTACAGCGAGTCGAATGGTAGATATTTATCATAAAATATTTTTGTTATTTATTATATTAAGATTACAAGTATTTTAGCCAGAGAATTATTGTTTTATTTGAGCTAATATTATTTTTCGATTATGGATTGAGGGAACGAATGGTGAGGGTATATAATATTAATGTTCTACTTTTCTTTTAGAATAAGCTTGCCTTTAAAATTTGTTTATATATATATATATATTCTTGCATTGGTTGTTTTGACAGTTTTAAATAGTCTTCATTTTAGAAGTTTAATTATTATTGTAGAATTGTTTGATCTTTCTCCCCTTCTTTCATAAAAGGTTTTAAGCAAAGTGTTTTTACTTTTAAGAAAGCAAATCTAAAGTATATATATATATATATATATATATATATATATATATATTTCTTAAATCCCTATATTCCTGTATATATATATATATACAGGAATATAGGGAGCTTACCAATAGTTAAAAAAATCATATATATATATAATTAAATTCCAACCAGTAACCACCTAAACATTCACAGTAAAATATAGTAATCAATATTTCTCACTGCTGTTAAGGCAATCTTCACACCTTTTAATAGCAAGCCTTGACATCAGTGAGAAATATTGATTACTATGTTTTACTGTGAATGTTTAGGTGGTTACTGGTTGGAATTTAATTACACCATTATTGCAGATTAGCTTTATGCACTATTTTGCTTAATATATATATATATATATATATATATATATATATATATATATATATATATATATATATATATATATATATATATATGTGTGTGTGTGTGTGTGTGTGTGTGTGTGTCTGTGTATTACAAATCGATGTCTGTATTTTTTCAAAATAATATAAGTAAATTTATAAATATTTGAAAATACAGTACTTAATAGTTTATAAAAAAAATATATGTATAACTGTCACTTAGAAGCACTTTCAACTAACTTGTAGCTTTGTCAACTATCACTTTTAAAAATGTCAGCTTTCCCATAATTCCATAATGTCAATCTTTCCATAATTCTGTGTTCTTAACGTTTGCTGCTTGCCTATTAATTAAATCTTGCTTATATTTATAAATTAACATTGCCTCTTTAATTTCTTTTATTATTTCTTTCAGTTTCCAATATTTTTACATTATCATTAAAATCAAAACCATATACACATGATTTATTATAGTCATAAAAAATAGAAGCTGATAAAGTATCATTATTTTTAAAATTTTGTCTTGTATTTTGAACCCTTTTAATTAATGTGCTCTTTTGTTTTTTTTCTAATGTGCACCTCGATTCACCTATATATTTACTGACACACCTACATGTCAATTTGTAAATGATACAATTTTTATTTATCAATGATTTTATATTTTGAATTGTTTATTAATTTATTTAATGTAGGTGGTGCATAAAATGCAATATCACATATTCCTTTATAATTTTTCTTAATGAAACTTGCCTGTTTATTTGAAATATATGGTATTGATATCCATAGTTTTTTATCAGAAGAATTAACATTATTATTAATATTTTTATATTTAGAAGTAAAATTTTTAATAATATAATAAACACAATCATAATTGTATCCAACATTTAACAATTCATTATAATAAATTTCAATACATTTAGTTTTATCTGATGCATATTTACAAAGGTTATCATTTCTAAATAAAAAGGATTTCAAACTTGCCATTTTATGTGACATTGGTACTTTTGATTCATATGGAATATATCCTCTTTTTGCTATTGGTTTAAGAGACATATAGTAATCCAGTTTATCTTTTTTTCTAGTTATCTTGAAATTTAAAAATTGAACACTCATTGAATTTTCATGTTTTAATTCACTTTAAGCCCTTTATATTATTTAATTCATCAAATAAATCATTAATAGCATTTGGCTTTCCACAAACAAAAACATCATGAACATATCGACTGTATAAAATAATATCTTTCTGATAATGATCCTTTTTAAAATATTTTCTTCATATGTAGATATAACAAAATTACATATTTGGGCAACTGTAGGAAATTCCATAGGCCACCCATTATTCATTTTATAAAATTTGTGCTTAAAAATTGTATAAATATTTCTATCAGTAAAGTTTAACATTTCAATAATAAATTTTATTATTTTAACGTTAAAATTTTTTAACTTTAATGCATTATTAATTATTCCAATAGAAGTCATTCTGTCAATTGATCCATACATTTTACTGACATCAAAGGTACAAATTACATCATAATTATCAATAACATTATTAATTTTACCAAAAAAATCAAATAATGAACGTATTGTATACATATCAAAAACAAGAATATCCTGCAACATTTTCTCAATTATTTTACATATTTCATAATAAAATGCACCCCCAAAATCAATCATTAATTGTAATGGTTCTTTTTCTTTATGCACTTTTATATTTGAAAATATTCTAGGACATACTGCAGCTGAGGGATAAATTCTATATAAAGTAGAATTATCAATTACATTATTTTTGGCTTTTTTAAAAAAGTTATTAACAAATTGAACACGTAAACTTTCAACATTTACCTTATTAATCTTTAATATTTAAACAGCATAAATATTTAAAACATTGCGCTATATAAAATAATTGACTTATTAATCTTTATAAAATTAAGAATACTCATTTGAGCAATAACTTTATTTTCGTAATCCGATTTTAATAACAAGGACATATGTAAACATTTATCTTTTTTTATACACACAAGATTATTTTCAGATGTAAATTTTATAAATTTAGAAATTTGTTCATTCCAATTATTATTTATTGCAAATTTAAAATTCTTTTAATTTTACTTTTTTAACTAAAACATTGCCAACTTTTGAATCACATTTAATTACTCCCAATGAACTTTCAACATCAGACCTCAATTCCAAATCACAATCTTTCCAATGACCACCAACATATTTTGCACCTAGATTTAAAATATATATTTTTTGAAAATCGAGATCCATACCAGCCAAATTAACAAAGTTATTATCTTGAAGCTTATTTTTAAATTCTTTCTTAAACAAAGAGTTAATTTTCTTATTAACTTTCTTACATAGTCTCTTATAATATTGATCAAAAAACACTTGAGAACTACTCTTAAAATTGTAGCAGTCATTTCAATTATTCAAATCAATCAAATAATTCAAACTTTTTAAATAATGTCTTTTATCAAAGATTTGATATTTACACAAAGAAATAATATTATGTAGTACCTTCGTTTTTAAACAGCATATTGTATTATACGACAATGTACAAGACATATTAAATTTTATTTGACAACAATTTATATATATAATATTTATTTGACAACAATTTATATATATATATATTTACTTACTTCACGTTTTTTTTTAACATTTCAATTAATGGACTGATTTTTATTAAAAATAAAGAACTGCAGTCCTTTTGATTAAAAATCAACTTTACAGAAATGGAATGTGCTTTGCTTTTTGTTATATCCACAAGTATGACTGTGCAATCAGCAAATAACTACGTTCAATTCCCACGATGTTCTCTTGCAACAAATGCTCTGCTCGTATCTTGCAATGAATGCTCTGCTCTTCTCTTGCAATGAATGCTCTGCTCTTCTCTTGCAATGAATGCTCTGCTCTTCTCTTGCAACAAATGGTCTGCTGTTCTCTTGCAATGAATGCTCTGCAATGGATGCTCTCAATATCTCTGCTGTGGTCTCCCATCTCTCTGGCCTCTTTCATCTACACATGTGGACTACATTTCCACTGATTGCTGGACAGTAACTGAAAGAACTGGTGGGAAATTTTTCTTACTGGAATTGAACAGGAACAACTCAAATACTGCCTTCCAAAATTGTTACTCAAATACTGCCCTGCATAGTTGTTACCTAGTCTTCTTATAGCTTTCTGATAACTGCAACAATTTATACACTGCCCAATAAGGTAATGTCACTAAATCTAGAAATATTTGCAATCAGCAAATATTTCTTGGAATTCTCAATCGCCATTACGTCAATGCCTTAATTAAATTCCTGTTATCAGAGCACAATGTAAAAACAACTGGAATAAAGTCTAGTTTTTCTGGAGTACAAAAACTTGTCTGCCATCTTTACAAAATACTACACTTTTGTAACAAACATTTAAATTAGAAAAATTGTGTAGTTTGTTTAATATAATTTTTGGAATCGAGCATTAACAACTTTTATCACATGGCTTTTTTTCTTCATAATTTATACATAAAGTAAAAAAGTCGCATAAATATTATATTGTGAACTTCTAATTTGATTTTGTACTAATTTTGGTAGGTTAAATTTCAAATGTAGTGATAACAGTGCTTCATGTTTTCAGACAAGAGGAAAAGAGAATAGTAAGATTTTCTTTGTTATTTTGTAATCAAACATTTTCAAAATGTAAACATCCGTTTTCAACATCATATTAATGGAAATTTATGCAAGCTATGCGTGCACTTTTTAGACCATTTTGGCCTTTCCATCTAGATTTAAGAAAGCTAAATTTTATTTTTCTACAACAAAAAATAAAATTTTTATGACAATTTTTGTTTCTCTTTTTTGATAGTTACTGAAAATAATTTCACCTTGAAAATTATATTGGTGAAAACTTACTTTTTCCATTATATTTTGAAAACAATGTTATTTTTAATTATTATTTTTGTATATATATTTCATAAAAATATCCGAGAAATTTGTTATTGAAATTAATACAAAAAAAAGTTTGTGGTTAATTGCATTTTGTCTTATATTTTCTTCTACAATACTGAGGTATTTGAATTAGATGATATATATATATATATATATATATATATATATATGTATATATATATATATATATATATATATGTGTGTGTGTGTGTGTGTGTGTTTAGCAAATGCTAAAAGTAAAGATATTGACAATATATATATATATATATAATAACTTTTGAAGTAGTTTTTTATAATGAATTAGGTTCATTCATTTTTTATTTTATTTTGTATATAGTGACTATTTTAGTAGTACTTTTAAATAAGATACAAACTTTATTGAAGTTCGTTATTATAATATTCAAATTATAATAACTATTGATGAATATTAACTACTTGTTTTGTTATTATGGGTGACATATACATTGCAAGCTCCTGTATGAAAATACATCTTAAAGGGGTACAGAGAAAAAGGGAAAGCACTAATGTATTTATTCTAAGAAGTATTCAAATGATGGATTACCATAGGTAAGTATTATTATACATCAATTTTATGGAAATTTAATGATGCATGCAACTAACCTACTAAAAAATTATAGTTTTGAAATTTATTCATGATAACTTCGAATTTATGAAATAATATGAAAATAATTATTAGAAATATTAACCTTTATTCTTTTTTTTATTTTGAATAATGACCATATCTTTTCAGCTTAATTGCATTCTTTAGTGTTTTATCTTCAAAATAATATATATATATATATATATATATATATATATATATTGTGTCATTTATTAGTAATACAAAAACATGTTTGATTAATATTGGTAAAAATTAAAATAAATATACTTTAAATTGTTTGTAATAATTGTTTCTTTTGAAATAAGGAACTTTTTATTTATTTTTAATTTTAACCATTTTTCTTTAAAAAATAGATGTGTTATTAATAAACAAAAGAATATTTAAATGATTTTTGAATGCATCCAAGATTTTTTGAAAAATATTTCAGGCACTGCTTATTTTTTAATTTCCACTTTATCCGATATGATTTTAAAAAAAAATCCAAATACTAAATAAATTAAAAATAATATATATGGAAAATGTTTTAAAATCAAATGTTTTTTTATGTAAATAATGTATTATTATAACATTTGATCTGTGCAGTAGTACAAAAGCAAATACAAATGTTTTAGCCAATCATAATTAGGCTTTTATATTTATCTTAAAGTATATGTGTTGGGTGTGCAGAAACCATATTATTTCATTCATTTATTGTAACAATTAGTAATTTAATTCATTAATTTTTTCGGTATCCAGTGCATTTTTTAATGGTAAATATAAAAATCCCAACTATGTTTCAAGAAAACTATTTTTTTGGTTTTAAAGTGCAAAGTAGATACCAAAACATTTATTATAAAACTATATATATATATATATATATTGTAACAGTCAGAAAACATGTGACTCGTAAACATAATGCAAAATTTGACCACCATCGAGGTAGCGAAGCCACCCGTGGTACTGAGTTCGCATGGGTCCACAATACAATCCACGAAACAACGCATCTGATGCAACATTAGTAAATATTTCTTTAGGTATGGTGGTCAGGGATATGCAAGAGATTCATGATTTTATTTTCGAGTTAGCCAATAATCAAACTAATATTAGTTAAACATTCGTATTTATATAATCGAGGAAATATTCCATAGAATGGGTATCGAATAAATGAAACGTAACTGCAGACGTATAGTTTAAAATTATTTATTAATACATTTTAATAAAACAATCATTTACCAATAATATTTTATGGATTCAAAGCTTCAGTAGCGGGATTTGCAACATGATTATATTTTAAAAAATACATTTATTTATTTAGACATTATTTTATATTGAGGACTTCAGTAGCGGTATTTCCAATACTGTAATGTTTACCAAAGGAATACATTTATTTGTTTAGACATTATTTTATCTTGAGGACTCAGTAGCAGTATTTCCGATACTGTAATGTTTACAAAAGGAATTCACTTATTTGAAGGCGTAATCTAGCTACCTAAAATTCTCGAGTATTTTTAATGCATGCCTGGAAGGATTTATACCTTTGCAATGCAAGAGTCTAAAGTAAGATTTAAGAGTAGTCGTGGACATATATTTATTTAATTAAAATATTTTATGACTAAGGGCAAACATTTATTTGAGAGTAAATTATGAAGATAATGCAGAGGTGGAGTGATATATAGAATAATAAAACTAAGTAAAGGAACATGTGGTACGCTTTAGAAAGGCGATAAGGAATGGCAATATATTGAAACTGCAATGCCGTGAATGAGTTTATAAGAAAGTCGGGCTGGTCTCTGCCATCGGCCCGACAAAGTAAGGTGTCACATGAGCATAACCAGGGACAAGCAGTCTGTGTCGCAGTTTTCCGGCTGGCTGCATGACATTGTCAAGTCCTATGGGAGCACCCATTATGCCTGCTTGTGTAGGATGACTGGGGTTAATTTCAACCCTGAAGAATCCGGAAATTTCCCGGCGGAATGGGTCATCGCGTCTCTAAAATGTAACACATCTATAATGTATAAACGATTATGATGAGATTTAAATAGATTTCTAACTCAGCCCTACATTATCAACATTTACTAAAGAACGTTGGCGACTCTCAAAGAAATGTAATTTTCTAGAATTATTCATTAAGATTTAATAAATACAAAACGTATATAAACTGGGAGTTATTACAACTAATATGCCAGCCATTTGCGAAATAGTAGACCCTGCATTACAATAAATGATGCACTGAATGCATGTTGATTTATATGAAAGTTAAGTTATTTAGGAAAGTAAATATTAATGGAAATTTGACACGCATTCATTGTTTCAAGCGATCCTAGATTTAAACTTTGAAAATAAAGACAATTATGAGCATGCAATAATTAAATAATAAATATAGATAAAAATGTAGATTATAGAAATACGCACCCAAGAAATATAGAGTGAGGTAAGCTAGATTATTAGAGACATTTACACATTACATTAATTATTCAATTTTAGTTATACAAATGATAGTTTTTACATTTTATAATTTAGATAAGTAATATGAAGAATAGCTATAGCATGTTATTAGAATACTCTAGAGTTTGAACACAGACAGGTAACTGTTTTATAAGAAGTTTTCTGATTCCATTAGTTTAGCTGCAAAAAGTTCGCGAGTGGCAATTCTTTTTTGTATTTAGATGTTTCATTTACTTTCACAGCAGCAGCAGCTTTCTTATTTATTTCAGGAAGCAGATCTTCATGGTGAATTTATGACGGGCAATGGAAAGTTCGGCATCCGATAGGCCATCTCCCGATGGAGAATAATCTAGGTGCTTTTACTCAGTCATATCTTGGCAGGAACAAATTATTTTATATTTTGGAGACTCTCAGTGATCGAGAGCAGAGCTAAAGTTTACGTGAATGTCTCCAGCAAGTCTAAAATGGCCTCTTTTCTTATCTTGATCTTTCACATTTTTGTTAAGATAAGGTTCTACTTAATCTGCCCTGAGGATAATCAATGCATTTTGTTGGTTTTAATTATAAAGAAAGCTGCCGTTCTATTGTTTGCATTTTACATTTACTAATTACATTTTGGGGAATTTTTCTTTAATTAATCTATTATCTATCACTGACCGATGCTTTTAAATTTCAAAGACAAAAAGGGAACATAATATTATTTTAACTTTTAATTAAATATTACATCAGATTTTTTTAGAATTATTATTAAATGAAATTTAAACAAAGCAATAAATATAAACTTTATAATCCAAAATAAATGATTAAAATTATACAAAATTATATAACTAAAAGAAATCTAAATTATATTATTTTATCCCTATTTATTGCCTTTAATTTGAGATCGAAATGTGTGCGTGTTTATGCTGAATTCTACATATATTTATACATTTTTAATATTGCTACACACACAATTTGATACCAAAAAGTTTAAATTTGGGTGGAATAGACCGGTCAGTGAGAGACGACAGAAAAAGGTGAAACTTAAGATTCAAATACGAATCTTACTGTTTCAATATATATATATATATATGTAAACTTTAATATAAAATTCAATATTCAATAAATCATTGTTGTTCACTAGGAAAAAATCTATATTTACCCTCAGAATATTTGTCAATTAATAATAATTGATCGTTTGTAGGCAACATCAAAATACAAATGCAATCTCAATTACATATTTATCTGTAATAATTATAGTAAAGAGCAGAAATTCCATTTCTCAAAAATCCTCAACCCTTCTTAATAAAGACAAATAAAAATGTTGTTGTCAAGGATTAGTGGACAAGTGGTTAACACAGCTGCCTTACAAGCAATTGTCCCGGTTTTCGCTTCTTGGCAGATGCTTTGAGACATAAAAAAATAATGTTACAATCTATCTACTTAGAAGTAGGCAATGTTAATTAATTAAAAAAATATTCTCTACTATTACATAATTTACATATTTAGTTATATTGTTGGATAGACTGTTTGTGTGTATAATAATTAACACACTCATTTGTTTTGATATTATTTATTGATGTTTGAAAATACACATATTTGTGATACTGAATAAAGGAGAAAAATAGTGGTTGATTTTTACCTACATCATTCAAATATTTGATGTAGAGTCATTGATCTAACATAATAATCCACTTTATATAATTAATTGATCACATGCCAGTAAAATATCAGCAATTAACAAAAGTTTAATTATTCAATTTATATACATATAAACAGCTAACAAATACAATATTGCTCTAAAAAAACATTTTTATTAAATTATTCTCAATATTTGTGTTGAGCTTATATAAACATAATTGTTTTTTTTTTAAAGAAATGCATATAGACTTATTATTCATATAATTTAAGCATATCTCATCACATTGTAAATGTTTTTTTTTTTTTTTCTAGAATTGTATTCAGGTTGAAAACATATTTTCTTAGTACTCATATGCTTCCCCAGATCCAATATCTTCGTCCTCTAACTGGGAAATAGTTAAATCTTGTACAGAAGTACCTGATAACTTTGGCGGAGATACACAATTAGTTTGACTGGGTTCAATTAAATAAATAATTCTTGTTGTTGGTGTAGGTTCTTTTAAGTAAGTCACAAAAGAACTCAGCTGTTTATCACACACAAAAGGATTATCTATAAAAAGATGTTAAGAGAGATACATTATAAATACGTATGTGTGTACATATGTAAATAATAAATAATAATTATAACATAGATTGTGTAACTCAAACGGAACATAGATTATGGGTAATCCAAACGGAAGTGTATCTTCTAATGAATTATGTAAAGTAAATATATTCAAAATATAAAACAAATTAACTACACCTATGGAAGATATAGAAGAAAGTCTCTTCCCAGTAAATAATAAGATGATTGCATTAGTACTTCTATTTATATTTCATATATATAAATATGAAAAACAAAACAAGTTTTATATACGTAAAAACCTGCTATCGCTTGTATTGATGATCAATAGATGGAGCTTTACCAAGACCTCCAAACAAGCGTATTTGTTTACATAAACGCTGATGAGAGCAAATCAGCTTGAAATCAGCTGATCTGAGTGTGGAGCAAAATGAAAGAGACAGTGAATATTGACTCTGACGTTTATGTAAACATATATATATAATAATAATTGAATTGGATATTTACATATAAAAAATAATGTTATGGCGCTTTTAAACATAAACTACTGTTTTTTATCATCAAATATTTAAAAGTAGTTTTAGAATGATTAATAACATATTTAAATCTGTGTAATATATATTTTATTTTTAATTCCTAGATAATCAATAAACAAAAAATACTATCATATAAGAATATTAAGGTATTCCAACAATCTATTTTATTCATCATTTTTGGTGCATAATTGTAATTTATACATAACTTATGGTGTGCTTTTTACTTCTATTTAAATATTGATAATATATATTAAGATTCCTTTTTTAACACACACTTATATTGTAACCATCAAACACCAATCCTATATCTTCTATACACAAAAACATGGGGTGCAATTCTATTGATAATAGAATAAACTACTAATCTGATCCTGCTTTGAATTATTATTGATACTCTTACAATGCTGCCATACTATAGATTAGCTAAGTGGGGGTTACAGATATCTATAAGGTGTAAAGTGCATATTAACATAGGAGGAAACATTATGAATTAATATGAGTAAAATATATGTGGGGTTTTACAATAAATGAGTAGTTGAAATTGGAAAAGTTCCACCATTTAAACTAACAGGTTATAGTTTAATCTCATCTCCCATCATCTAATTGCATTAAACAACTTTTACTGTGTAATAGGTCTAGATTAATAAAATAAAGATGTAGTACTAATTACCTCTAATGTATGATAAGTTAAAATTAAATAAAAAAAAAATATAACACTACTTAATATTTATTGTACAATAATTTAAAATAAATAACTAAATTAATATTTACAAATTACAGAATCTATCTCCCATTTTTAAGGTAATTTTAAGTCTATTTTTGTGCAATTTTTTTTTAATGTGGGTTTTCTGCAGAACTTATCTACTGTATATAATGAGACCCAGGTGTATGTATTATTTTAATAGTTAGCATTTAAGCAACTTGTTTTTAATATATTGTTGCTATCTCAGCCAGATTATTTTGTTCAGAAATTATTCTGTGAAAGAAGGATACAATTGTTACAAAGATTTTCATGGATTGCAATCTATATAGAGAGAAATATTTTGAATTCTTTCTCTTTTGGCACTTATAAAAATAAAGCTTGTTTAGAGCTATTAGTAAGTTCCTGATCATTTAAATGCAAGCTTAAAATAAAGTTACGCAATTTATGACTTGTTATATATATATATATATATGATAAACAAAACAAGCTATAAATTTTGTAACTTGTTTTTAGTTTGCATTTTATGATCACTAGATGGAGCTTTACCAATAGCTCCTAACATGCTTTGTTTACATAAATGCCGAGAGATATATAATTCAATATCTCTTTCTTTGTCTTCCATCTCCAGATCATGGGTGAGATATTTGGCCTACATCAGTAAAGAGTTGCAAGATTAGAAAATAGATCTAAATACTAACTCTAACATCAGCATTTATAAAGCACATTTTTATCAGTTTGAAAGCATTAAATTTATCAGACATGTAATGTCTTCAAATCCAGCTAAACAAACTAGATAGCTATATGGGTTTGAAATCAGGTCAGTTTCACCATATATTAAAAGCCTCTGCAAAATATATCATTGCAAAAGCTTTCAAGGGTACATTTGTGATAAACAAAACAAGTTATAAATTTTGTAACTTGCTTTTAGTTCATATTTTATGATCACTACATGGAGCTTCACTGATAGCTTCTAACAAGCTTTGCTTACATAAATGGCAAGAGATAAAATTCAATATCTCTTTTGTTGTCTCCTACCTCCAGACCATGGTTTAGGCTAAATGGCTCATGTCAATGAAGGGTTGGAAGACTAAAAACTAGATCTAAATATTAACTCTAACATCAGCATTTATGAAACACATATCTATCAGTTTGAAAGAATGAAATTTCTCTGACACATAATATCTTCAAATCCAGCGAAACAAACTAGACATTACACGACTGATAAATTTCATGCTTTCAAACTCATAGACACATGTTTGATAAATGCTGAAGTTAGTTAGTATTTAGATCTAGTTTCTTGTCTTCCAACCCTTCACTGACCAGAGCCAACTAGCTCAAAACCATGGTTTGGAGGTGGAACAATGAAAGAGATAATTGAATTCTATCTCTCTCAGCATTCATGTAAACAAAGCTTGTTGGGAGCTATTGATAAAGCTCCATCTAGTGATCATAAAATGCAAGCTAAAGGCAAGTTACAAAGTTTATAACTTGTTTTATCATAAATGTACCTTTGAAGGTTATTGCAAAGATATATATTGCAGAGACTTTTACTATATGGTGAAAGTGAACTGATTTTAGACCCATATAGCTATCTCATTTGTTTAGCTGGATTTGAAGACATTACATGTCTGAGAAATTTCATGCTTTCAAACTGTTAGAAACTTGTTTGATAAATGCTGATGTTAGAGTAAGTATTTAGATCTAGTTTTCAAATCCTTCCTTGATGTGAGCCAACTACCTCAAAACCATGGTCTGGAGGTAGAAGACAATGAAAGAGATATTGAATTCTATCTCTCTCAGCATTTAAGTAAGCAAAGCTTGTTAAGAGCTATTGGTAAAGCTCCATCTAGTGATCATATATATATATATATATATATATATATATAATATTATATTTAATGTTTTCACAGTTATATAATGTAGATAAATTATAACTTTTTGGGTTGTACTGTGTATTGTTTTACCGATATTTGATGGACTAGCAACCGCCATTATCAAGGTTAACTTTTGAAAGAAAAAAACATTAAATCTTAAAAAATAACTTGACTGTGTGTGAGATGAGAAATGAGATTCAAGTTCAGCATTCACAATATGAGGCATATCAAAATGTATATTTTCCTCAGTATTTTTACCTATTAATTTTAAGTTATTATTAGATAAAATGAGGTTTCCACATAGCTGGAATATGTTGTGCTTTATCAGCTCTATTTAAACCAGTAGGTCTTTTTAATATTTCAATTGACTCTCTCATGGTTCTTAAATCATATCTTTCCAAATTAGCAAGTATATTTGTATTGTCGAAATTAGGTTTGTGACCAGTTTCTAAATAATGGGAAGTAAAAACATCATCCTTATATTTATTAATCAAAATTGCCTCTTTAATTTTCCTCTTTTTATTGTTTCATTCTTCCATTAATCATTAATATTTTTATTTCACTACTATTAAATGTAAACCTATAATTACAAGTCTTTTCATGGTCAAAGAATACTGAATATGTATTAAATTGACTATTTGCATTAGTTTTAATTAGATTATATAATAATTGATGCTCCTTCAATCTTTTCTCCACAGAACATCTCGTTATATATATATATATATATATATATATATATATATATATATATATATATATATATATATATATATATATATATATATATATATATATATATATATATATATATTCACCATACAACCACACCAGCCAAAAAATAAACTCTAAAACCCTACCAATAGTTTCACTGCTACAAGCAGTCTTTACAAGTATAAAGGATTACAATATAACAAGATATTTAGATTAAATACTACCCACAATTCCACTTACCTACCATAAAACTTTAATGTTACAAAAACTTTTGCTTTAGCATCATTTTTTAATAATAAAATTTATTTCATTTGTTGTTTATTTCATTTCTCTGAAAGAAGGCAATCTTAGTTTCATCAAAATTAATAATGTAGCCTCTAACTATTACATGAATATATAAAGCAGAACTAAGACATTTATTTATAATACTATGTTTGTGCATCTATTCTTTCATTTAAACTTAAACTACACATAAATACATAAAGTAGAGGTAGAAATAAATATCTTACTTCTGCCTTATTTATACATTTGACAGATATAGGCCATATTAATTTTTATGAAGCTAGGGTTGTCTTCTTTGAAAGAAATAAAATTGAAAAAAATTAAATAATTTTATTAATAAACACTTGTAATAATTCTCAAACAGTAACTTATTTTAAAGATTTTTTTTTTAATTTTAAGGAGGGAAAAAAGCTAAGGGGTATAGTGGATGATGTTTAGATTAAATATTATATTGTAGTTCATTATACTTGAGAAGTCTGTTTGTAGTGGTGAAACTATTGGAAATGGATTAGAGTTTACCTTTTGGCAAGTCTGGTACGTTGTGACTTTGGTCTAATTTTGATTTCTTCACTAGTTTTGCTTTATGTTTTTAGTGTTTGTATATGCTAACAAGTTAACATGTAAAAGTGAAACATTTTATGTATTTTATCAAAAAAACTTACCTTGTATATCTAAGAAGTCCAATTTCTGTAACTCCCTAAAGGCTCCATCATCTACAGTGGTAATTTTGTTGGAAAATAATTTCAATGATACCAATTCTTTTAATTCAATGAAATCTGATTTTTGAATGCGGGTAATTTTATTATTTTCTAAATGTAATTGAAATAGTTGTGGTGCATGACGGAAGGCTGCTCTTGGTACTTCAGTAATTGATGTGTGAGTAATAAATATTCTTACCAAGGTAGACTGAACTCCTTCAAAAGCATCTGCATGAATATATTTGATGTCAGAGCCCTCTACAACAATATGTTTAACATCAATGTTACCAAATGCTCGTCTAGGAAACGTTTCCATACCCTTAGTTCGAACAAACAACCAATTTAGTTTGATTGGCCTATTAATGTATTGTTTAACATCTTCCATTGAAGTAATATCAGAACAGTAAACTCTCAATGTATTATAACATCTGCAGTTTACGTCTGGTATATCTTGTGGACATGGACCTTCATAATCTGGACTATGACACACACAAGAAGAAATTAAAGCCACCAACAATACAAAAAGTGGATTCATGGTCTTTATCTAAAAATTAAACAAAAAGGTTAATTATAAATTAAATGTTTACTCAAAGTGTATTGGATTTTAAATATTTTATAAATGATTTAAAATGTTAGCATATGTCAAATGAACACAAACAAGTGATTTATACTAGAAGAGCAGAGAGTCTTTATTAGGTACATCATCATTTTAACAATCATGTATAATATATTGTAAATCATTTATTAATTTAAAATTAATCACTAAGCCAGATATGTATTTTAAAATTAATCCAATAATGATACACACGTTATATATATATATATATAATAAGAAAGCACACAAATACTTCTCTTTAAAGCTGCTTTAATATTCTAACCAGCTGACTGGTTTTCATTAGAAAGCAGAACAAAATGGCTACTCTCAGAATTTAAACATTAACCTCGCAATCAATTGACCCAAATTTCTGATGATTTTTTTTATAAGTATTATACATTAAAATGTGTGTAAAATTGTACTTTATTAAATTAAATTTTTGCCAAAAATTTCACCAAAAAGTGAGAAATTCAAAATTCTCCCTCTTGCAGTAAACATAAGAACTATCCTGACATGTTTATCCATTGCCTTTTGACATGCCTGTAAAAATGTTCAATGTTTTATGACATTGTACTTTCTAATGATGCCAAAACATGTTTATTTTTGAGTTTATGATAGTTTAAGATATTTTTTTTAAAAAATAATTTAAACTATAATTATTAGATATCAAGAAATATAAATTAATAACTTGACTTGAATACTTTAATTTCAAAAATATAACATTATATTAGCAGTTAACATAAATATGGCCTGAAGCAAATTAGAAGACTAACTTTGACATAAACAATCTACTTTATACTTAAAATGTATTTTAGTAGTAAACAAAAATATCTATCAAACAAAGTCAATTTACTATTTTCTGATAAGTGATAATCATTTTATATATTTTACAATAATGTATAAGTCAAAGAAAAATGTCAGAAAATGCTAAAATGTGAAAGGTGTTAATCTGCATTTTGGAAATATTAATAAAGTTAAAAAATTAAAAGCATTAACATATTAGATATCAAAAACTAATTCCTATTGGTTAAAATATATGTATTTTTTAAATAAAGGCTTTCTTTACAAAATCACATCTTTATATAACACATTTTTACAACATTTTTATCAATAAACTAACTGATAAATATTTCATAGTTATTATTTTAGGACAACAAAAAGCAGTAATTACATTATTATAAAATTCTTATAAAATAAATATGAAATTTTACTAAATCATACAAAAACAAACAATTACTTTACAAACACAAATTAAAAATTACTTTAATACATGTATGTATAATATATATGACTCTAAACAAAAACTTTTGCAAAAAAATTACTAAAAAATTTCAGAAAAAACTCAAACTTTTTTTTTTTTAAGTAAAACAATACACATATATATTGTTCACTTTTGACTAGGTCCAAGTAGGTTTACTAAGTCAATTTTTGAAAAATTTTAAATTAAGGGAAAACTTAAATAGTATAAATGCTATATAATGTTGATAAAATTTTTAAAACTTTGTTAACTACTTCGGTCTAACATGCCATATTAATTTTTTTAAAATATTGACATGAAACACAATTTCTACAATAAGTTCAGTTTTAATTATGTTACAGCAAAAATTACTTTAATAGACACTAGAAAAATTAAGGCAAACAATAAGCATAAGATAAATAATGATAACTATATAAAAAAATAAGAAAAAAAATGTTTCACATCTGGAATACTTATTATTTTGTTTGTTTATAATTTGGAAATTAACATTAACTAAAATTCAAATTACATCTTCAGCGATAATTTATTTGTATTCCTCACAAAATTATCTTTTTAAACATGTATAACATGTCTTACCCAAGATAATCCATAGCTAAACAATCTCCAAAAATGTTGGATATGAATTCTTCATTTTTATTTAGTACCCCAAAAGTTCCAAATGTCAAAGGCATCTATATAGAAAAAAATTCTTCCTAATAAAAGATACAAAACAAAACATCATAGAAATTGGCTTCTTGTCTATCTAAAACTAGAAATTGTAGGCTACTATCTATATCACTGATAAAATGAGTTTCATCTCGTTAAGTTTATATTTTTTGGTTACATCAGTGATGTTTATATTCTTTATGGACTCCAATGATGTTTATATTTTTTGTGGATACCAGTGATGTTTATATTCTTTTTGCACACAAGTGTTCCTATTTTGTTATATTTATTGTATCACATAGATATAATTTATTTGCATATTATCCATTTGTTAGCTATAGACTTGAAAATAATGTGATGAAACATCTAACAAAAACAAAATGATTCCAAAGCATGAGGATCAATACATAAACAATAATCAGAATTTGATTATTTGCCAGCATACACAATCTTTCTATACATTTGATTATTAGTTTTGTAATTCATTACTTTTAAACACAATCATATTATATAAACATAATTATAAATAATAAATTATTGAACTTTTTAAAAATCACTATTTTTATAAAATAAATGAATTAGAACATTAGAAAATTACGATAGACAAGAATTCTATATGAGCATAAATAAATATATAATTTATATTAACACATACTAACTACAAACTAAAATTAATAAAACATTTTTTTTTTTCAAATAATTAAAAAAATTAAAATATTATTAAAAACATTAAAATTTTATACTTATGAGTCTTTACATTGAAGCTCCATTGTAGGCATTATTTGTGAATAACACCAGTGAAATGTTGACATGCTGGCTCTTAATTCTTTTCTGTCTTTAATCGCTTTGTGATAATTACAAAATTTATTAAAAAGAAAAAAATAATTACTTTCCTTGATGAAATCTGCTGCCAAAAATCCAAACCTTCAACAGATTTTTTTTTAGGTAGATATTTGTGGAATCACATGACAGAGAGCTATCAAATGTCTCTTTTGGTTGACATCGTACTTATACATTTTATGTCAGTAAAGAAAGAAAACACGTCAGCCGACACACAGCTAACCTGCTCAAAGAGCCCAAGTAGTTTTAAAATAGAGTTGAGAGTTATAATTGATGTTAATATGCTAAAATTGTAGAGTAATGCTAAATATGATTTTTTGTATGGTTGTGAAAACTAGCCTAGTGAAATAATATAGTAAAAGTCCTATTAAACAAAGTGGTAAAAAGTTGATTGTAATATAATGACTTGAAATTGAAAAAGCTAATGTATTATAAATAAAAATTAGATTTAATATTTGTGTTATAAATTATTTATTAGAAATATAATATTTTGTGGTAGAGAAATGTATTTAATTTTTCATTGCTTAAATAATTTAAAAATTTGCTATTCCAAATTGTATCATTATATTTTATTATTTTTTATAATATTTTGTAATAAAATCTTTTAAAATATTTCTCTTTAAGAAAGTAATTATTAAAAATTGCAACATATTGTCTGGTTTTAAAAATCATGTGACCAGCAAATATACATAATTTTATGCTTACAAGGTTTCTAAAAGAAAGTTTCAAAATTACTTTTAGAATTGTTTTAAAATTGAAACATTTGTGTATCACAAAAGTAAATGTTAGGAAATTTATGTCATTAGATAGGTTTGAAATAAGTGTAGTTACTAAAGTTAAATTTTAAAAAGGTACATTAAAATTAAATATTAGATAAATTAATAAAATATTATTTAAATATATTATCTAAGAATGTTTAATTTGTTTAAATAAAATTGTAAAATTTTAATAATAGCGCATGTGCGAGTATGCTCTGAACATCGTGAATGTACATCTAATTTATGTCATTTATTATTCATATTTTTATTGGAGTTAAACCCTCAAAATTGTGAATTACTTCTGAATAAGACAAAGGCAAGTACTTTTATATATATATATATTGTGTGTGTTTTAAGTAAACATCTTTAATTAAATCACTTTTGCTGTTGGCGGCAAGCAATCATATTAACATGGCCACCACTAGTCCAAAGCCACGTGGAGAAATTCCACCCACGTATGCTGACATTACTAAATCGCTAGCGAAAGATAAAGTTTCAAATAAAAACGCTTTTTTTTTTAATAAGAACTTGGATTCAAATCCAAGATTTAGGAAAACAACAACAGCGGATATAGCAGAACTAGATTTAAAAGCCACTTCAAATGAAGAAAACCAAGTAAGCTCCCCAATTACGTGGACAGAAGATCAACTGTCGAACATCTTGGAGAAATTCAATGAAACTTTGCCAAAGGGTCTTTTTGCTTCCTTTAAACGATTCTTTACAGAACAGTCTGTAATTCTAGCAATTACTGATCTCAACTGTTCTTTATATAAATTCCCTAAGGAATTATTATATGAAGCTCTTAGCCGCAACAACTTATGGGATAGTATTCTGCGAATAGTGGATCATCCCAATTCTCGATATCTCATATTGGAATTCTTTAACACAGAGCAAAGAAATCTTTTTAAAACAAAAATCAAAACCCTCGGCAATTACGCGCTTATAACAATAAATCAGAATAGACAGAATATAATTTCGGGCGTCTTGAAAAATGCTTTTTTAAATTATACTGTCAACGATTTTAAAAGATTAATTGAACCGTTTGGAACAGTGATACAATTCCAAACAATTTACTTGAAAGATACCCCCGTCCCCATCTATAGCAATAACTATGAGTACAAAGTGAAATTGCATAATAATGTAGAACCGCTAAACATACCTACGCAAATCACTGATCACGAAGCAACCCTACTTCTGATTATACGTGGATTAAAACCTCAATGCTTCCAGTGTGGCCAAAGAGGCCATTTGGCAAACAGCTGTATTAATATACGATGCAAATGTTGTAATAAGATAAACACACACACACCGACATGCCCTGAGAATAAAACACAAGACAATACAAGCTGTGAAACAGATAAGCAAGATACAAATGATTTACTTATTAACTTTGAAGGTAAATTAGAAACAGAAAAACCACCTAAAGTCGAAATGGATAATGACATACTAAAAGACTCAGAAAATCTGACTACAACTGTCATAAATAAAACATCCACCTATATTATGGATGGAATAGTACAAAGTTACATAAAAAATAAAAAACCCACACATATCATGGATGAAATAGTGCCAAGCTCGTCACAAATAAGTACAAGCAATACCACAGAAAAAAAAAAACCAGGTCGGCCTCCATGCAAAAAGCATGTATCAAAAAAAGGGACTCAATCACAGGATTCTAGTGAAGAAGAAGAAATTGTCAACTTACATATACAACATAAAAAAGTAAAAATTGCCAGCTTAAACCTTGACAATGAGATTGCAAATATCTTAGAAAATGATGTAGTAAATGAAACCACAAAAACCACACCCTCCTCAATTCTTGATGAGGGCCTGAACTCAGGCTCCAATAACACACTGTGTTCTATTTCTCCTGAGATGCAGAGTCAGCAAGACTTGTCAGAGTTCAGATCTTTTGGTAATGACACAGATTATGGTCAAGAGATGGAAGGTGAGTAGTGTGCATGATCACTTTGCTTTTGACATAGTATTGATTTCAATTTTTTATAAATTAATATGAAAGTAAAAATTGGTGCTTTTAATGTAAGGGGTTTAAACTCAGTGGCAAAAGTCATGGACCTCTCAAAATGGCTTAGTATTACTCAACCCCAAGTACTTGGGTTGCTCGAAACAAAAATATATGACAGATCAAGTATAGAACCATCAAACTATTTACATAATCATGGTTTCTCTATTTTCTCAAAGACATCCATTACACCATCAGCAGGCATGGGTGCAATTATCAATAAAACATGTCCATTTGAATCATTTAGAATACTTTATATGGACTCTCATATAATGATCATCACCTTAAATCATCAAGCCTTGGTTCTAAACATAGTTTTTGTATATATACCTCCAGGGCCAACAATAGAAAATAGGCTAGTATTGACAATTAACTCCCTCCTTGCATCATCATCATATCCATGTTTATTATTAGGGGACTTCAACATGTCTTATGGTCAATTTGTTAAGAAATGGCTTCACAGACTCACTATTCCACTGATGAGTGGAGAAGGATGTCTGCCAAATAATACAGTATCCTTTAACAATGGTAGACATTCTTCACTAATTGACTTGGTCTTCTACTCTCCTATGCTGCATCATATGATTAAAATATCTTTCAATAACTCAACACTATCAGACCACCTAGCATTATTTGTCACCATAAACATTGACTTGTCATATAAAACACAATTATCAACTAATAAAACAATTCGAATATTACTTCCAAGTAGAACCACAGAATTTCTGTTTTCTGAAATCTACATAGCAATCTTCAAAATGATGAAGCTTGAACTAGATCCTCCACAAGCATGGATTGCTTTTGTCAACATTATCTCTCACACAATTAACCATATTACACGGATTTCTTCCCCACCTACAAAATTGCTAGTATTAGCCGATGAGCTGCATAAAAGAATTATTCACTTTGCATTGAAGGCTGATGAATACCCAAGAATTGCTGCTCTGAGAAAAGCTTATTTTTCCACATGCAAAACACTCACAGAATATCTGTCGATTAAAAAAAGGAAAATATATTTAAACAAACCTCATACATGGTCAAGACAATACATTCGCTGGGCTTTGGGACAACCCCCAAAAATTAGAGTCCCTAGTGCACTTAAAATACAAAATGAGGTGGTATCTGGTAACAACATTCTTAACTCTTTGTATCTACATTATAAAAATGCCTTTCAAGGTAGTGAAAGATTTTACCCAAAGCCAAATTATTTTGGAATTCCAGATGATGACATTTTATTTGTCCCAGAAGATTTCATTAAGAAAATGGCAGATATATCTGACTCTTGTCACCCTGGAATACATGGCATACCTAAATTTGTGTACGCTCATCTTGGGCACTTTACTGCAAAATACTTGTCAAGACTGGCAAATTTTTTATCAAAAGAACTATATCTCTTTGAAGGTCTATATCCCATACTACTAGTCCCATTTCACAAAAAAACAGAAAAAATCTCGACTGTCAAAAACATATGGCCCATTTCTATGAGCCCCCTTGGAATAAAAATCCTTGAATCTGTAATAAAAGACAAAATTGAACTGCATATTCTACCAATGATCTCAAGATGGCAGTTTGCAAAAAAAGGATCATCTACCGGACAAGCTGCGATCCTATTCAAAACAATTATTGATGACATTAGAAACAGGAAGAAACATAGTCCAATAGCTGTTCAATTAGACATTAAAGCTGCCTTTGACACAGTTCCAATTGGAAAACTTATTGATGTATTGGTAGATACACCAATTCCCAGATCAATACTATATGTCATTACCAACCTCTTGATTAATAGAGAAATTCACCTAACAATGAATGGAAAATACTCACCTTCCTTCAACCCTTACTGCTCCATTCCACAAGGATCTCCATTAAGTGCCATCTTATTCACAACATATATAAACTCTCTCTTGAACAAAATTGAAAAAAGCATACCTGGCATATACATTTCGAGAATAAATACTAACATATCATGCTTAGCCTTCATGGATGATATCACAGTTTTCCTGTCAAATAAAAAATATCTTCCAAAGCTGTTGCAAATACTGGAAGAATACTCAAGGTAGTATAGACTTGAATTCAATGCTGATA
>JAQFVV010001337.1:0-80342 GCA_028023455.1 Epiperipatus broadwayi | reverse complement strand
ATTAGAAAATTTTATTACAATGTGGTCTTGCTAAAGGAAATATGCCATAGGGTGACTAATACCAACTCTCATGCCAATAGAAGTGTTATCATGCATATAAGATGTCTATCTGATTGGATAATGCTCATGAACATCAATCTCCATTGGATCTGCTATTCCTTATACCAAAAGAGCAACTGGATAATGCTGATAATCTGCTAACTTGGAGTAAATATTTATCAATTGCACCAATGGACAAATACATTGTACTAGGAAATTTGTCGACAGAATCAAAAGACTATTGATATAATGAACAATGCTTGCCTATCTCATAAATTTATCTTTATTGATTTGTATATATATTATTCTAATATTTGTCTTTTTTTATTGTCATGTTTATGAGCTTATATTTCAGAAATGGGATTAATCATTTAAGTATATAGAGAAACCAAAGCTGACTAAAGATTAATGATGCTAAATAATGTTAAATCCACATTTCCCTTCATAAACATAAGATTACTCATATGAAAATGGTTGGAGGTAAGAGTTGGACTATACCTAACACTATTCGTACACTATAGTGACTAAATAAAGTTATCATTGTTTATTAATTAGCTTATTAAACCTATTTATATATTTTTCTATATGTCAGATTAATTTTCTCGAATGAAAGGCATTGCTTATTAAAGGTGACAATTATAATTGTGAATCAAAAATAATGGAAGAGTAGAAATAATTTAATTAGCAAGCTAGATTTATAATATTTTGAAATTTTATATTTTTGTTTGTTATACATTTATATATTAATTTGAATTAATTTTATACATAGACATATCCAAACTATGTATTTCTATCACAGATTTGGGAATGGGATATTAATTATATTAATCTATTGAAGTGATAGAAGCCATCCTTGTCTCATATCATTTTTTATTATTAATATTATTACATTGTTTTGTTATTGAATAAATGTTACTGAGTTATTAATTTGATCTCTAGTTGATCATCATCCAACATTAATACTAATAAATAAGTAGGTCAAACATCAATATCCACATATTACTAAATAAATATTGATCATTTATATTCACAATATTAAATAAGTAACTCAGTTATTAATATCTACACACCATTCTTTATATAATATATTTTGATGTTAAGAATTTTCAGTGAAAATATGTTGATTAACATTTACTTATATACAAGTGCAATAGTAAATGAAGCTAGTAAATCCATACCAGAAAAGAGCCAATTGTGAATTCTCCCTGAGTTCAAATACTGTGGCACAATGGAGCCTGAAAGGAGTGTGTGATCAGGATGAACTTGTCCAAATTACACCTGAATTTAATAAATTAATGATGAGCTAGCTAATTAAAGATAGATGTAATCATGGGCTAAACATTTTCTTGCACCATCACCAGCATCCTACTTGAAGACCCTAGGTTCAATTGTATCAAGATGCACTCCCTTTTTCTTGTGAAAACTGATGCCCCATTATATCAGGTGCCCATATTTTTGGGCATGAAAGTTTCTAGGAATATTTAACATCAGAGATTATAATTTTACCCTCAAACTTCAAATACTTATGACCATATTGGATTTACTTGCCCATGCAAATAACTAGAAGGTACTTAGCAGCAATCAGAGTGGATGAACATAAAAAAAATATTTATTTATTTTGAGCATACTTATAAAGACAAACTATTAAAAGTAATGAATGCCTATATAACAATAATAAAAACATCATGATCAATAGAAATTAAGATCTAAATAAATAATGAATAAATCATGTTTTAAAATAGAAGAGTTAGGCAAGTTAAAATATAAATTTAAACATGGACAATAAAATACATATGCAGCAAAAGATCATAAATAAACACAAAATAGCATGGAGTGGTAAGGAACCCTATAGTATAATACCTTAATAATTAGAAATAAATACAAGCTTTATAGTTATTTTCATTAAAATAGATTGATGCTATTTCAAAGTGGAAAAATGTTTATGAGCAAAGTTATAGAATAATCTAAAGAAATACAAAATGATATTGATAATGAAACAGGGAATTATACTATAATAATGGGGAGGAGTCTTCACTGATCTAAATAACTGGGGGTCTGTAAAAGAAGACAATCACTCTCCACAATTACATGTAGCAGATAAGATATTACCACAAACCCAAGAATCATTCAATGATGAAACATCCCATATATTTGAGAATAAAATAGACAAGGCATTGGACAAATGATGATGATGGAGCAAATACTCTAAATGATTAAAAGTTGTCTAAAGGAAGAGATAAACACTATGAATAGTAACATAAACACTATGAAACAAAAGTTAGATCAAAACATGAACACTACATATCAAAAGTTAGATAATAATATGAACACCATGAACCAGATGTTGGATAACATGGAAGAAAAGCTACATATATGAATCAATTGTCTACAAATTTAGTTAATGTTCAAAAAGATAACATAAAAAATAAATAAACACTAAGTTACTTAAAGCATCAAATGGACAAAAAAGACTTAAAGTGTCAACAACGGTTCAATGAGTTCCAACACAACATCATTGAGAAATTGGACATCAAGTGCAATCAAATGCACAAGAATCAATAAATTTTCAAGGATGAAATATACAAAGATCTGGAAAATTTATGGACCAAAATACAAAAAGATATCCAAGAGGCACATGAATGAATTAATCAACTCTCTATCAGACAGAATGTCAAGGTAAAATCACAAGAGAAAACAATAGATACCCTTGACCATCATCTCAAAAGATTGGAAACAAAAATAATTTTAATAGAAATGGATACTACCAGAGATCAGACTACATCAGAAAAACTGAGCCAAGATATTACTGAGACATGGAATAGAGTGAATAAGATGAAAGTATCCACTTGTAATAGGGTTTCAATAATTGAAGTGCCACTGTGTCAAAGAACACCAACAATCAAAATACAATGAGTTAATACAAATACAGACACTCAGAATAATTAAAGAGAACATAGTGTTACAAAAAACATTTAAATGTCTTACTTAAAGATTCACAGAGAATAATAGAATCTTATGAGGAATTGTCTATTCAATATCATATAATGCCCAAAGTGGAAGACTACCCCATTAACACTAACTTGGAAGATTCACCTCAAATACTGGTTGGGTTAATCACCAAAACCACTTCACAAACCCACAAATAAATGTCTCAGAAAATGTATAAACGATCTAATGACCCTACTGAATTCAGTACAATTAATCAATTTGTAAAATTTAAAAATAGTTGTGGGAGCTCCTAATAAAGCTCCCACAGAACATCTTAAAAGCCTCAACCTCTACTTTTCAATCAACAAAAACCTGTCAGAAAAAGAGAAGGTAATCACCACTTGCAGTTAACTATAAGGTGATAAATTAAAGTGATAGCATTCACTATCACAGGTCCCATTTTCCTTCTTAAACTACCAAACATTGCTCATCTAAAATTTTGGACTGAAGACAGACAAGAGGCCCTGTTATACCACCTATTACAGAAGAAATATAGGAATACACTGGGAAAAACTAACAAAATGATTTTGATGCCAGGTCACCAAACTGAGGACCCTCAATACCTATCATCTAAGTGACAGCCAGATGATCAGAATAAAAAGAATCTTACTGTTCAAAATAGAGCAATCATTATTATATACCAATTCCAAAAATATAGAGCAAGTGGCAGGACTTTTGAAAAATATTGATATGAACCCAATCAACCTAGCAAAGGACAAAAATAATGATAGCAACTGGAAGAGGAAGACCTTGCAAAGAAACATACCTTACTATTCAAAATACACAAACCTATAACTATTAAACCTGCAATTAATGGGGGAAAAGACATTCTACTAACTTAGGAATGACTCACCAAAATGGAAAGTCATAGAAACCATAAATATAAAAAGGGAAATACACATAAGTTTAAAGTTGTGTTTATAAAAAACCCACATCCAAACAAACTGCAGATAGACAAATGTCACAAATTTTACAATATATATGGGGACCATACACTATTATTAAACAAACAGGTCCTAATGTATTTGGGATCAATCAAGAAAGAGAGATCTGAGGCCCATACAATCCTCACATCTTGAAACCATACTTTGTTGCTCATGATTAGATATAACAATACCATCAAATTGCAAACAGAGTATATAGGTAATGTAAATCACATCAAAGGGAGATAAAAATGATTATTGGTAATATAAAAAAGAATGTAATACATGACTAGGGATATTAACTTTGATGAGAATGTTCTCTAATTAATGGTCAAATGCAATCATTGTTATTCCATTAGGATGATTAACACAATGCAGTCAATCCATAATTATAAATAGATGCTATAATATTTAGCTAGATTTCATGAATCCAGTAAGTCTCAAAAAGAACAGAAAGAAGGCTAGATAACAATTTCATCTGCCACCTATGATAGAGACACATTATCAGTTTAACTCAACAATAAAAACCATCAAAGTCCTTGAGTTCAAATCACCCCACAAATGACATATCCTAAAATTAAGAGATAATTAAACTTCTCTAAATCAACTAAAGAAATAAAGAAGTCAAGAAAGTGTATAACAACCTTTCATTAAATCCAAATATAGCCATATAATACAAACACAAAACACACCTATAAGTGTTAAAATTTAAAATATAAATTAAAATTTTAACCCTGAAGGGAAGGAAAGTTGTAAGGGTAACTTATTTAGTAAATAAATTTACAACTATCTCCAACTAAATCATATATTTAGTAAATAACCTACTCATTATTAGACATATATATACACACAAACATCACATTAAACAAACTATTATAAATTTTTAAGAGTAAGATGATACTTTCTTTTTTTTAGAACTTACAACATTAAAAATAAATACACACACACACACATATATATATATATATATATATATATATATATATATATATATATATCCAATACAACTACCCACAAATGTTTATAACTAACCTATATTGACTTAAACAAAAATAAAGTTAAAAAAATTCACATTTGTTGCCATGCAACCAGACATGAAAACAAAAAGGCTATTCTTTAAAGATTTGTCTTAATAAATATAATATAACAATGAACAATTATAGCAAGCTTAAAAAAACCCATCACATAAAGCTAACACTTGCTTAACAACAACTAAAAAAATCTCATAAAAATATGTACATTCCAGCAGCTATATTTTGTAGAAAAATAAAATAGACTTATGTTCAATATTGGAAAAAAAATTCATCAAGCTAAAAAATAATTAATTTAATCTACTGAAACAAATAAAAATCTTGGATTCTTTTAAGTTATGAAAATAAACTGAATGGTTTAAGTTAAAAAAACATTGAAAAAAAATATTAAGATAAGAAAGAATAACAATTCAAAGTCTAAAAAATAATTTCTCTATTTTTTACTCTATTTTCTGTGTATAGAAGTCAATTGTATAAATATTTATATAAATTAGAAAGTGTATTACAATGTGCTTTTGTTCGAGGAAATTAGCTGTAGAGTGATTAATACTGACTCTCATGCCAAAAGAAGTGTTATCATGCATATAAGATGTCTACATGTTGAATAATGCTCAAGAACATCAATCTCCATTCAATCTGCTATTCCTTATTCCAAAAGAAGATTTGTCAACAGAATCAAAGGTCTATTGATATAATGAACAATTTTTGCTTAGCTCATAAATTTATCTTTATTGATTTGTATATATATTGTACCACTTATGGAAAAGTGATCCACATGAAATTTTTGTCTAAAAATTATTAAATAAAATTATCATAAATAATGTGAAGGTTTCAGTTTGAGAGTTTGTTGTTTACAAAAATGTAAAGAGTTTTTAGTAGTTTAAATAAAATACAGCTCAATAAAAAAAAAATTGTCAGTAATAATTACAATTACTTATTTGGAAGGGGGACTTAAAGCTTATAATATAAATCTTTTACATAAAATTAAAAATCTCTCACTTTTCTTTTAAATTACTAAAGAAAGAAAAAAAAGAAAAGTAATTTTAAAAACTAAATAACAAATTGATTTTAAAATATACATGTGCTAAATAATGAGTGATAAATGTGTGCGTGTTAAAAATTTTAAAAAGAAAAACCAATTAAATTATTAAAGAAAGAAAAAATAATGTAATTTTAAAAAATAAATTACAAATTGATTTTAAAATATATATGTGCATAAATAATGAGTGATAAATGTGTGCATGTTAAGAATTTTTAAAAAAAAATCAATGAAAGCATGTAATTGGAATTCCTTTCAAAGATTATTAAATATTGTATACGCTCATAAGTGATATAAAACAGAATTTGCAATGGCTACTAATAAACAAAATCCACAAAACATCAATTTTGCAATGGCTACTAATTAAAATATCTCAAACAACAGGATTAAAATCTTGTCAAAGGAATGTATTCAAAAACAGTGCAGGAATTTCAACAAATGCTATAGCTGGCAGACACCAAAATGACAACAGGTCATCATATAAGTAGTCCAGATTTTCATCAATCTATCAGTGAGTTCAGATGAGAGTTGAGTTCGCAATCAGTAGAGTTCATTCAATAAGTTACTCAATAAGTTCTCAAAGTCTTCTCATGCATTTGTTAATAAAGGTCATATAGTGCTAACAGCCACTGGAATCATACAAATTCTCTCCAAGCCTAAGTCTGATGGAAATAGTCAACCTGCCTGGCAAAAGTAATGCCTGCTTAACAACTTAAAAAACCCACCAGGATATGTAACTCTCTAAGAATAGTACCATGAAATAGCAAGCATATATACCTCCACAAAACTTTGAACCCAACCAGTTGGAAAAATTTTCACATGAAACAACAACCAGCAAGAAGTCAATGTTTAAATCCTATAGGTAATTAGTAACTTTTATTATTTTCATTTCTGATATTAAAGTAGCCATTGCAATAATTTGAAGCCTCCCAGCGTCAGTTAATAAATGAACTCTATAGCATGCTTAAAGAACTATTGATGTGCATGTTTTGAAATGTCATGTATGTAAATGCTTTATGATATTTTATACTGATTTCATGTGTTTATTAAATTCCTTGTATTATTTAATACTCTTTGTTATATTATATTGTATATCTTACTATAATATATGTGTTCCTGAGGTGGTGATAAGTCATTGTTTTATTTAATTAAGATTTATGTAAGTTGTGAAAATTAGAACAATAAATGTTTAGTAAAATAAATTATCTTTAAGCTTACTCTTGTTGGTCAATTCTTTTATCATTAATGAAAACAATAATGTGTTAGATTATTTTTTTGATTGAGCTAGTCTTGGGATATTTCAAGTGCTGGATTATGGGCCTACTGTCCTGACATGTTAGTTCATGTAACTAGCTGGCACTGAAGGTTTCCCTCAAAACAAATAAAATGCTATGGATAGTAGGGTTTAAATCTAGCAGTTGAGATGTGCCACAGTCTGGAAATGTGATCATATTATGTGTTGCATAGATCAGTATGCTCGCGGGTATCACAGATAGGTCTGCTATCAATGGTATTCTCTCCTCTGCTCGAAGGGTCAGTCTCTTCACATAATATTCATAATATGAAAGTATAAATTATGATAATAAGGTTTAAACTCAGTTAAACCTAGCAAATAGAGTACTCCTCATCTTCCAAATGCACCCAGTACAATTTGCCCCTTAACCATTTTATCTCTGAATATATATATATATATATATATATATATTCAGAATTTTATCTCTGAATATATATATATTATTATAATATGTTATTTTGTAATTTTTTTCATTTTCAAGTTTAGTAGCTTATATTTCAAAAATGGGATAAATCACTTTATATAGGAAAAGCATCAAGCTGTATAAAGATTAATGATGCTAAATAAAGTTAAATCCACATTTCCTTCCATAAGCTTGACATTACTCATATGAAAATGGAAGGAGGTAAGAGTTTGACTATACCTAACACTAACTATTTACTATAGTGACTAAATAAAGTTATCATTGTTTATTAATTAACTTAGTAAACCTAATTATATATTTTTTGTGTGCCTGATTAATTTTCTTGAAAGAAATGCTTTCTTTATTAATGTTATTGAATTATACATGTACTCAAAAAAAGGTGATAATTACAATTATGAATCAAAAATAATGAGAGTATAAATAAATTAATTAGCAAGCTAGATTCATAATATTTTGAAAATTTCTATTTTTGTTATTTATTTATATATTATTTTGAATTAAATTTTGTACATAGAGATATCCAAACTATATATTTCTATCATGAGTTTGGGATTGTGATATGAATTATATTAATCTATTGAAGTGATAGAAGCCATCCTTTGTCTCATATCATTTTTTATTATTAATATTATTACATCATGTTTTGTTATTGAATAAATGTTACTGAGTTATTAACTAGATCTCTAGTTGATCATCATCATCCAACATTCATACTAATAAATAAGTAGCCCATACATCAATATCGACATATTGCTAAATAAATATTGATAATTTATATTCACAACATAAAGTAAGTAGCTCAGTTATTAATATCTACCCACCATTTTTTATATAATATAATTTGATATTAAGAATTTTCAGTGAGAATATGTTGATTAACATTCATTTATATACAGATGCAATACTAAATGAAGCTAGTAAATCCATATTCAAAGAGAGTCAATTGTGAATTCTTCATGAGTTCAAATACTGCAGCATAATTGAGCCTAAAAGGGGTATGTGATGATGACAAACTAGACCAAATTACATCTGAATTTAATCAGTTAATGATGAGCTAGCATATTGTTGACAGATGTAATCATGGGCTAAGTATTTTATCCATCATCACCAGCATCCTACTTGAAGATCCCGATTGTTGCAAGATGTGCTCCCTCTTTTTTGTGGAAAATGACACTCTGTTACAATGTATTATATGTATTGTACCTACTACTGAAATTTGAAATCAATTTCAGTATGTGGTGAAATGTCAGTTGTAATGGGTTTTTTTTCTTCTTGTTTGATTTTTAACAGTGAGTACCTTAACCTGGAGAGCATTGAAATATGTTTCTATGACAACATATAATATTGAAAAAGAAATGTTTATTATTAATTGTAGTATATAAAAATTATAAATAGACTTCATTCACATAAAATAAATGTGTAAATAAGTTTATATACTTAATAAAGTTATTTTTTTCTTTATTATGTTTATTTTTATTACTGCATGCACAACATTAGACTAGAAATAATACACCTAAATATTTAATGTCTCAATATGTTTGTTATTATTTTATTTGAATAGTATTAGAGATATGACCAAAATATATTTCCAGTGCAGTATAGTAAGAATATAGTATAAATTATTGTACTTTTTTTAAATGTCCATATTATGTATTATATATAATAATTATAAAATATTTCTTTTTAGCTGTTGTTATTATTGTGTAATAAGATTTTTATTTATTGGATGCTGGATGAAATTGATCAAAGAGTTAATGGAGAGCATTGCTATAATTTCTGTGACATCAATTGAAAGTTAAAAATAGAAGTAAATATTTTAAACTCATTCTCTTGTGTTTTGGCTTCAATAAAAGCGAAGTTAAGTTTCTTCATATGAGGTTTTTAAATTTCTTTTTAAAAGTATATAATTATTAACTGGATATAATAATGGGGTGAAATAAATAATATTTGTGCATTAAACTGGAAAGATTTATTGTGGATTTGTGAAGAGTGATAATTTATTGAAAGAATGAAAATCAATTAACAGTATTTAAAAACTATCAGAATATTTCTTTGCTGTTAAAAATAGATATTATATAACTTTTTAATGATAATATCTAAATTCTAACAACAGATAATGTACACAAGTATTATGTATACCTGCCAATACAATTGTATAAAATTGATGAATTATTTACACACAAGATATAAATTGACTTTATTTCCATCACATTGTCATGGATGAAATTAGCATCTGTTAAATTGTAATGTTTTATGAATCAAATACTTGTTAAAGAAAAATAAATTTACATTGTGACATTATAGATATACACCAGTGTTTGTTCACTTATAATGTCACATAAACCAAATACCTGCTACATAAAAAGGTATTTTAGTTATCATAAAATTATCATAATTAAAAAAATGTGCTTTAAATCTAATAACGTTCCATGATATATTTATTTTTCTGGAATAACAACATATCACTAGATCATACTTAAAGAAATAGATCTTAGAACTATGGTACTGTTTTGGAAATCTCATATTTGTGGACAATTTATTTTGGGCATTTGTTAATATATATTATCATTAACATTATTATTTTGTTATATTCATAATTGTATAAGATATAAATGGTAGTATAATTTAAGTTAAGTAGGGATTTTTTTACACATATATAAAATATAAGAAAGTTATATTTTTCTAAATTCAAATATATATTATATAGCGTCTTGATTATAATTTACAATATTTATCTTTTTATTTATTGAGTATAAATTATTTTCAAGTATGCATTTTGTTTAATTCTCTTAGAAGAATGTAAATTAATAGATAATTTTATTTTTAGTATATTTTTTTATTTCAATTGGCTATTTTGTATATAGGTGAATTATGCCCTCAACTATGATATATTTGAAAAGTGCATAAGTATTACAACATGTTTGTGTTATATAAATATACATTTTAATCTTAGCATTTGATAGATGAAATTCAATATACAATCATCTATTTTAATTTAAAACAATTAATGTCAATTAAGAATGTATTATATAAGACATAATTGGATCACATGTATATATTTTAAATGTTTATGGTGTTTGGCATATATATATATATATATATATATATATATATATATAATAATTATTTTTTTGTAACCCTCCCCCAGCACCAATCCTACATCTCCTATGAATAAATACCCGGGATGCCAATTCTATTAATAATAGAATGAACTACTAATCTGACTATTTTGAAGTATTATTGAGACTCTTAGAATACTGTCTAACTATAGTTTATCTCAGTGGGGGCCACAGAGTTCCATAATATGTAAAATGTAAATAAAATACAGGTGAAAACATTATGAATCAATAAGAATAAAATATCTACTGGGTTTTGCAACAAATAAGTAATTGAAATTGATAAAGTTCCATCCATCCAAACTAAATTCACATTTATCTCCTCCCATCATCTAAATGCACTAATAAACTCTTGCTATACAATAAGCCTAAATTAAATGAAACAAAGGTATAGCACTAACTAACTTTTACTGTACAATAAGTTTAAATTAAATAAAACAAAATATAGCACTAATTAACTTTTACTGTATGGTGAGTTTAAATCAAATGACTAAATTAATATCTACTTGGAAACTATAATGGAATATCTCAGGGATTTTATTACATAACTTATTTAAAAATCCATACTATATAATAGATACCAGTTACCATCATAAAATGTAATGACATAGAATTGAGTATTGTTCTAAGGTAGTAGTAGTTAGACAGTGAAAGACATAATGTACTTTTTATTTCAAATCATTATCTAAATAATAACTAAGTACATAAACTTCCATAGAAGTTCATCAAATAATTAGGCATTTCATATAATGTTTGGATTGAGAAAATAATATCATTAGATCAAACATGTTTATTATTCAATTCATGAACTAGTGCAATGATATCATATTGGATATGTAGGTGTGGAAACTAAGAATATGAATGCATGTAAAAAAACAACTCTCAACAATGTTTTTAATAAATAAAACATTTATTACATTATATAGTCAAAATCAACATTTTATACTTTTACTTCAAACATATACATGTTATTAACCAATTCCAATATTCATTACTGAATAAACTAACATTGGAGTAGTTAAACATTAAAATAAACTTCTTTGTACTTTTACTTCAAACATATACATGTTATTAGCTAATTCTTGTAGGATTTATTAAACATTTATTAACAAATTAACATTGGTGTAATTAAACATTAAAAATAAAGGTAGTTATTTTTTTGACCATACAAGTTGCTTGATGGCGCTTTATACTCTTTAATACACATAAATATTATGTTACCTGGCCTTTTTGACATTATTAAATTTCAATAATTACAAATAAATATATGATTGACTTTTTTACTTTATTTATTTGGGATTGACTTTTTTTTTTTTGATTGACTTCTTTTTACAATTTTTTTTTTTCATAATTTACTTTTTTCTTAAAATATCAGATGTGATTCTTTACTTTTTTAATGACTTGTTTTGTCATAATTACATTTTTTCTTTTTTTTAAAAAGGGCATCATTTGCTTCTTGTTGCTGCATAATTTACATCTTTTATTGACTTCTTTTTAGGACTTTTTTGGTTGATTGACTTTTTTTTTTTGGATTGACTTTTTTTTTACAACTTCTTTTTGCTTAAATTACTTTTTTTTAAAAATATCAGATGTCATTATAAAAATAGTCTGCCAATTTTTGATAACCACATGTCTTTAATACATTTTTTTAAAAAAGGAAATAATAGAAATGAACATTTTGACAAAAAAGTAAAACTTTTATTTTCTTTAAATAAACGTTAATTTCAATATTTACAAACATTTGAATAACACATTTTAAGTTCGAAGACTAACAAATAATATTTGAACTTGGGATAAGTATTGTTATGTATGTGTATAATTAAAATACACATACACAAGCAAAGTAATAATAGTAAATGTTATAAAGATTAATTCTTATTAAGTGCTTATAGCCTTATATAAGTAATAGTAAATGTTGTAAATGGGGATTTAATATTTAAAGGTATGTAAGTGTATAATTTATTGCATATACATATGTTTAGTTATATATATATATATATATACGTGAAGATAAAAAATACTTATTTAATTTATATTCAACTTTAATTGTTGTGTTATTTTTTAAAACAGCAAGAAAACAAATCTCTTTAGATGTGAAGTTTAGTTGATGAAGGAACTTTGCAGTTAAACAAGATGTGTAATTAAAAAGTAATCGCACTGCAAAGATAATCAATCAAACTAAAAGTTAAGTTGAAATCTACTTTTGCTAGTGAAATGAGAGGGATTGATCCGACCAGGATGGACAAGATGTGACGAATAAAATCCAGGAAATCAGGACTGGGAAAATCAGTGTAAGTGCAAAGAAATAGATACTTGCAACTGGAAGCTCTACCAATGCAGATGAACTTTGAAAGATGACTAATGTTGATTATTTAGCAAGATAGCTCCAGAGCAGACTTCTGGCCTCTGAACATCCAAGAGTCAGCATGGGGATTGTAAAGTAGGTCATATTCCATGTTTATTATTGTTCTGATATGCCTTCAGGTTTATTTGATGTAAACATATAATTATGTTAATGATTTGTGTAATATATATATATAATATATTCTTTCCACACATATTTGTGTAATATATATATATAATATATTCTTTCCACACATATATTATAATTAAATTTGCTTTTACTAATTCTACTGGCATTAGTCTTTATTGAGAATAATTATTGTTTGCCTATATAGGTGGGGAAAGGTTAGTTCCCTGCATATATTGTTCATTAGTGGGGTATTATAACTAGCGGACATAACATTTAATACCAAAAAAAAATTATTTCCAAAAAAGGTATATAATAACTCTCAGAATCATTAACAGACATTAATTAACAGCTGTAGAAACACATCTGGTTGTAGCAAGAAACACCTTCAATGGCAGGATGTCAACTCACATTCGAAGGTGTAGGTTTGCAATTTTCTTAACCATATGGTTCCTCCACAAATGAATTTTTGAGCATCAGGTATAATTTTTTTATAATAAAAAAATAACTCAGACTCTTTTTCTGTCATTGGCAATTGGCTAAACTTAACACTGTCATGGGTAGAATATGCTATTTTGTGAAACAATATTGTGTCCTTGAAAAGAGTAAGAATAGTCATGAGATATAATATAAATCGTGCTTCACCAGACCCTTTCCTAAAAAATTTTCAACATTACTAACTCTCTTTAAGAAAACTATTTCATTACAATTATTACAAACTAATTCTTCATCACTTCATATGTAAGACAATTTAAAATACAGATTGAAAATTAACACTGCCATTTAAAAACAGATATTCATAAATGATACTGTAAAAAATGTACTAATTCAACTGTTCACAGAAACAGTGAAACAAAATGTTGTAAGACATAATACACTAGGCATATACCACTAGTGAAATGTGGATTGCAATATAAGTTGCAAACCACATTAAACTAACCATTTTACTAGATCACTTAAAGGTTACTTGTAAAGCAGTTTTACAGGGAAAACTTAAAAGCCCTCATAAAAGCAGTTTTACCGGCTAATTTAAATGACCTCAGAAATGGCATATTAATGTGGTATTGTCTAGCAACAATGCCATCAAGTGGCTTGTATGATCAAAAAATAAATACCAAAATAAACTTCTTTGTACTTTTATTTCAAACATACACATGTTACTAGCTAATTTTAATATGCTCTGTCAATCAAGCCAACACTGGGATAATTAAACAATGTAATATGAAAAAAAAACATTATCCCTTATAAGTCAATTGAACAATTTTATTAACTAGCTACACTTTCTTTTCCCTTTTCTTTCCATTCGCTTATTCAAGATGAGGATGAATCAGTCTGAAGATTTTATGATTTAAAATTTAAAATAAATTAGTATGATATGATTTAAATATTTACCCAAGACTTACAAATCCAATGATAAATTTCTTCCATGCCTTCAGGATCAAGAGTATTTTGTTCATGCTTCTTCATTATGCCACCTGTTATAATATAATTAACACAGCTACAACCCATCAGTTTGCTTATGAAATTAAAAGATAAAATATCATAATACAGATGATGCCATAGACCAACCAATTACTTAGAATTACATCTGCTTTAAATGTTCCACAAAATAAATTAATTCTACCTTTTATTTTTATTAGTAAACTGCATTACACATAACTATGAATATATGATGGGAAAACATTCCAAAATGGACACATGAGGCACAAGTAGACCTTCTTAATTCTAATAATCTAAACAACAAAATATAGTGACTCCCTAACATTTCTCAGAGGTTCAATATTGGTGTGGAGTTAGTCTCATCACTGAAAACAAGGGAAATATACTTCTTCACTTCATATAATATAACCATCATAGTGCACAACTGCTTAATCTATAAAATATAAACCACTCATGATAAGTATGTAAATAAACTAAGGGAGAGTTCTTTCAATCTCTGACAATATAATATATATCCTTAACAATTTCTTTCCTCATAGTTCCTTAACACATTTCATTCTAAACAAAAAAAAATAAATTCATTCTTAGATAAATTCTTAATTCTTTCACCTCTTATGGCATATTACATAATCTGAAACTGACTGGAAAAATACAAGTCAAGCGACTATAAAGTTAACAATTATATAAATGAATTGCATAAAACAGGCACACATATACAAATAGCACACAAAATAATTTTAAATCATATTCAATATGTACAGATTATAACAACATTAACTAATAAATCGAAAATAAATCTCTGATTCATGATGAATTATAAATGCTTTAAATCTGAAGTATAATAATTATTATTAAATAAACTTCATCATTTTTGACCAAGTAAAGTTAAAACAACACTTTTGTGTATTTAACATTAACTAATAAATTGAAATAAAATTTTAATTTATGATGAACTGTAAATCTTTTAAATTTAAAGCATAATAATTATTATTAAATAGACCTCATAATCTCTGACAGCACAAAGATAAAATAATACCTTTTATACATTTACCCCTCTTAAATTAGCTACTAGCTTCATAATAGCAAATAAATATTTCTACTGCTAACATAAGCGTACAGAATTTATGTATTTATAAAAAAAATCACATCAAAATAACAATCAATTACCCAGTATAATATTTTTCATATTATACATGTCTAAGATGATCTTGGAGCAAAAGAAAATAAAATTTAAAAAAAGTATAAAGACAAATTAATTGATCTACCTATCTACCATACACTAACAACAAAAGAAATGATTAAATCTTCTTTAGCTGGAAAATAATAGTTCATTCATACAGTCTTCAATTAATGCTTTTTAGGCATGTATGGAGATAATAACAATAGTTATAAAATGGTTAGATGTTATTAGACATATAAACAAATTCCTTCAGGATGGACAATATACATTTTTAGATTCAATAGAGGAGCAGTTTCTAAAGTTCTTAGCAAATATCTAATTGAAATGACTGATGGTATAGCATGTGCAGTATTCAATATATTTTTTTTGATAATGACAAATTAATGTTTACTGCTGCAGATTTGTAGTAATATTTTACTGTTTAATTAATTGGTTGTTTTGCAGTTTATAACTTAGCAATCATTCTTGAAAATGTCAAAAGGGAACATCAGTTTTCCACCAACTAACATTGGCTACAATTACATTTATCAAGGAATTTATAATAATTTATGAAAGGCCATCCATTAGGTGAATAATTAATGACTTTATGGTATTCACTTAATTCTAAATAATTCTTTAAATGACATTATATTTTAGTGATAAATGAGGAGAATAATGAGAAAAATGTACACATTTAATGTTCATGCTCTTCCACTCATGTTAATGTTATATGCACATTTAATAGAAGTTAGTTATCCATTAGTTATATAAGCCACACACTCAATTCCTTAATCCTATAAGACATGAATGGTTAGGTATATTTTTCATCCAATAATAATAATTAGCATGATTACAATAAATTAGACACACACCTTTTTCTGTTTGAGTTTTACTTTTTTATAGCCAGAAGAATTTTTTAATCTAGAGTTTATGAAATGTTTTGTTAAAAAGTTTAGCATAACCTTTCTCATAGAACAGCACAATTCATACAATTCAATTTTTTCTTTAATATTAAAGATTAAGATTAGATAATTTGAACTGGAGTTATAGACGCATGTATGCATTTTAAATGATATTAAATCTAAAGTTAGTTAATTGAAAACATAGGGTGATATACCTTGTTTGAAGTTGATTATGTTTCCATTCTTTTTTGTCCAAATAATTTTTTTTAACTCGTTTCATATAAGAAAAATAATGCTTAAATAAATTGTACTTTAAAATTTAAGTTGAATATTAACCACATGATTTTGGAAGCAGAACCACTATGTAAAGAGAGAGAGAGAGAGAGAAAGGGAGAGAGGACTGTAATAAAGCAGACCACATTCTTATATATTATCCCCATTTTTATTACTGAGTATTGCTTAGATATCCATTTCTTCCACCAGTCAAAAGATTACTCCCCCAAAAGTCAACCTCAAATAATTAATTCCATCCTTTGCACTAAGATAATTAGCTGAAGATATTCAATAACTTTTTCTCTCTTGGAAAAAAAAAAGAAAAAAAAATCATTTTGTCTTCTAAATAATATTCATTAAATTGAATCAATAAAAAATACATTCTCTATATTTTTAGAATAATTAAATAAAAAATAATTATTTAGAAAATAAAGTAATTGATAGTGTATTTGGTCTGTCTAACTGTCACTGATCCATTTACTCATTAACCACTCAGAATGTGTTTAAATTGGTTATCAGAAATGTCTATTGCAAATTCACATATCTCATGTAAAACATAGTATTTGGTATTTTAATTAAGTACATGAATAAAAGATGAAGTGGGGAGATGGCACAAACATACATGTACACATATGCTGCACTATAAGTACTAAACCAATCTAATCAAATAGAAAGCTATATGACTGAGTCAAATATACTGTACTAACTATACTATGAGCTGAAGTATCAATGAGCAAATAAACCAGAAAATACTAAACAAATATCAACCACTGTCTTACAGACAAATAAGACAAATATGTATCAACTCAACCTATACACCAACAATCTTTGTAACAAACCACCCCTTTTCTATCATTAAATACCCAGCAAAGAAATATTAAATATCTTAAAACTTCTAAATAATATCTGCAAGCACTTTCTAAACAAGTTTTTGGATTATTAATGAAAATTTTTTGAAAATTCTGTGTTATTTTACTTTTTTAGTTAAGTGCAACTAGTTATTACTGATATGATGCTATCTACTTAAAATTTGTTTTTGTGCCTACTCAGAAGGTCATAATATCTATATAATTATTTAACTTTTATTCATTTGTTAATAAATTTTGAATTAATTTAAAATAAGTAAACTCATTTGGTTGTCATTCAATTCCACAATGCAAATTTATTGGTTAATGGTACTTGGATAAGATACTATTCACAAATTGATTATACCATCTAATTCATTAGAAGTGAAAAAAAGTTGAAAGTCCAACAGCAGTAAAGATCATCATTTTCTTTGTGTCGAATTTTATGTTTATTATCTGACCAGGTGTAGATTTTTATATAGCAATAAATTAATTGACTTGACATTTGTAAACATTTAATAAGTAATTAAAAATTTATTGTAATTATTTTGCTAGCAACAAGTAACAGTTATATTAAAATACAAATTATATATGAATTGATCCAATGATTAATAAATCTACAAATATAATAATTATTGAAGATGAGTAAAGGTAATTGTATTAGATATTTTCCTGTTTTATTTTAAACTATTATTGATTAAAATGAATATTATATTAAGTCAGTTTACATCCATAAACATCATAATCTTATTTGATTATAAGATGATAATAATAATAAATTTTATTCTGTTATAAATTAGAGTAAATTGCTTTAATTATATTTAAAATTCATTGATGCAAATTGTAAATTCACTTTAGATATACACTAATACTCTTTCATATGTCTTGATAATTATAGTCTAATATTTTAATAACTTAGCTTCATTAAACTAAAGAGTAATTAAATATGATTTGTCCATAGCATTGGAATAGGTACCAAGTAGGAATCTTGTGCACCAAATAGAAATCTATCATTTATTTTACGTATTGATGTTATTGGACATTATAAATTTATTGTTATCTAATAGGATTATTTGATTTTATAGTATTATAAGTTGGTGAAAGTAGAAATATATCTTATGTTAATTGATTTTGGACTATTATTAAATATTTTGTCTTACTATAATTGACTTAATTAATAAGTGCATATGGATATTAGTGGAATAGCACAGCTGAGTGAGTATTATGTTTAATTTTATTTAGTTATATTTAGAAATCATTTTGTGAGTCATATATTTATTTAGATATCATTGATATTTTATATTTGTAGGACATATGAAATTATTATCTCATATATCCATGAATCATTTTGTTTAATTATAAATATAAAGAATGTTTAACATTTAGTATTAGTTTGTGTTATTATAAACAGTGTTTTGATTCATAAGGAATATTAAGATTTATCTAAATCTTTGGCATTATTTTATTTTAAGTCATTTATATAATCAGCATAACTTGTTGCTCATAAGATAATGAAATTTGGGTTTTATTTCTTTATCTTTCATCTATTGCAAATAATGCTTATATTTTAGGATAGCTTAAAATAATGATTTGTTAGTTTTCTATCCGATGTAAATGCTGTTGGGATTTATGAGATTACAATAAAGGTTATCATTGTTCTAGTGAGTTAGATTGTTAGTCATTAATGGATATTCACTTTAGTTTATTATTTTCATTCTGTTATAAATGATGCTACAATTCATGGGCATTATTAAATTAGGATTATTTTTTCTTGATTCATATTTTTATTATGTTACAAATGGTGATCAATAATTATGCTACAACTAAGGATACAGTTTGAACCAAACACTAATACTTCCACAACATTATAAGACTTATTTATAAACCCTTCATTCTCTCATAATACTATTTCTGTTAAAATGTCATTATTTATTTAAGATCATAGCTTGGTTATTTTTTGTTAATTTTGACTAAAATGTATTTATTTAAAGCTTATTGGCTTATTGGTATTACAATTTATAAAAAAAAAAAAATCATGCTATATAAAAATAAATGTCTTATCTAAATTATTTTAATGTTTTTAATTCAGTTTTTTTTTAGTTGACTGTGTCACATCATCCTGGACAATTATCACATGTATTGTTTGTCAGTTAACTTCAAGACTGGTTTTAAATGTGGTAAACTAAAGCTATGTATGTTTTCAATTATATTATGAACTCTTTCCATTATCAGAAATCACTACTTCCATAGTCAATCGATTCATTCAATTAAAAATCTGTGCATAATGTTTTCTTTTCTCTTTTTGAATAATATTGTTGATACTTCTATGTTTGCTTCATTATATTAATATTTACAGGTACAAGAGACAAAGAATTGAAAATTTGATTAATTTCTGTTTATGCTTTTATTTGCTGTTGGCAATATTACTGTCTTCAAAAATATTGTTAAGATTGTCTATGTTCCAATTTTCAAATCTATTTGTCTTCTGAAATTTTTATTTATCTTAATCTTTCTAATTACTTATTTTACTTTTTCTAAGATGTTTATATTTAAATAAACTAGAAATTATTGTTTCAATAATTTTTCTGATCATTTAGTAATTCTTATTGTCATTAGTTATATATCCAAACCCATCAGTTATCAAACTAATGCTTACTTTTTAAAATATTATTATTATTATTGAATATCCTAGCACCTCACTAAGGAAGCCAGTAGCAAAAACTGGTCTGGGGTTGGGGATATTCTGCAAAGTTTGTTAAGGGCTTATTTGCAAGTTCTGTATATAAAATTTTAAAATATTTTTGTCATATTTCTTTGACAATGTATTGTATCATTTTAATTTTCAATATAGAGTGTAAATTGGTTCATACAGGCCCGTCTTATTTCTTTTGCAGCAGCTAAATGTTGCATTACCATGCACTTAGCATATTGCTTAATATTACTACTACATTGCCTATGAATTGCAACAATACATGCTTATTTTACATGATTATTTTTAAATGCATGTGTTGTGGAACATATGGGCTCAAATTACCGAATAAAAATATTTCATTTACTAGAATTAGATAATTAGATAATATAATTAAAAGCGATCATATGTCATTTATCCTGATAGACATTTTTATGACTATAAAACAGTTTTTATGTCGGTTCAGAATCTTATTTTCATTTGCCTGTCCTGTTTAAATTTACTTTTCAACTTCTAATTTCTGTTAAGATTGTTATATTGAAATTAACATTTAAACTTGGTAGCACATATATCGTCTATATTAGCAACTCAGAAAATATTTCTCATCTTTTTTAGACTTGCTAATTTAGAAACGCTTTGTTCCATTTAAGTACAATTAATCTACAAAATTTTAGGTTTGACTTTTTAAGATTGTTTCTTATTTTGAGGCAGATAACTTCTGTATTCTAAAAAAAATGTAGATTGGTAAATGTACTTCATTCTCTTAAAACAATAAATATAAAGTTCCAGAAAAGAAGAACCAGGTCTGGTTCAATCTTTCATATCTATAATTGATAATAAATTAAATATTGCTTAACGCTATTCTAGTAATAATAAATAAAATAAAAATTCATATAACATTACAATACTAATTGTATAGAAACGTGATATATCTTTCACTGATAGTCCACTTTTTATGCATTTATTTAGATCAATTATTTTGAATTTGTAATAAAACATCATCTCTTTCCTATTTATTTTAAATATTTGTTATGCTTATTTATGAGAATTTTCAAATAATAAAAAAACGCTTATGTTGTATATATTCATATTGTACGTGAAAGTATTTAAAAGTACATATTTCACTCTGTATATGGATTTATTTATTTCAAATGCACATTGTTTACTGAAGAATCTTGTAATCCAAATTACTTTATTTGTAAAAAGGTATTTTATTTTAGCCATAAAATAAAGTATATTTAGAGAATTCTTTTAAAAATTTTTCATTTAAAAATTATTTTTATAAATTTAATAAAAGCTTTGCGTGCACATATACGCATATACTTTTTATTTTTATAATAATGTTTGCGTGTATTTGAAGCAGTTCATTTTAGCTAGTTGTAGGAAAGCTGTTCTGCTTAGCTGACGTGCAGTATCCAATTACATTTGCGGATATTTGTTGACTGGGAACACGATAGAATTTTCTTGCATTTTCCAATAATTTAACTCTCATGCGAACTATTGAAATATTACATACAAGAAAATGAAAAATATATTTAACAAGTTTTATTCATATTGTATAAAACAGTAATTGTTTGCGCATTATAAATATATTAAATAAAATGGTTAAAGCATTTAAGTGTTTGCACATTTTCTCATGTAATAATTTTATACATTCAACTAGCAATCTTTTATTTGTATAAAATGAGTAAAGTACATCTACATTAAAAATCGTCTATTTGTTTTATTTTAGTAAGCTTCAATAATAAATTACCATAATGATTTTGTTCATCGGATGAAAATTGTATTTACATGTATACATTCATCAGCCAATTGTATTTCTTTACACAGCCAGAAACTAGGCTGGGAATTTGCATATTCCACTACTATCTGGTGTCTGTTAATTATCCCATACTACAGTAGATGGCTTTAGAAAAAAGTAAACAATAAATTATTTCTTTTAATGTTGAAAGTATGAAGAAAATTTCAAAGAATGCCTAGTTTAATAGGGTCATGTGATCTATGATTCTTATTTTGGCTATTTATTGCTTAGTTTAATATTTGCTTAAAATTATATACACAAAGTTCGTTATAATTTTAAATAATAGGTTGTTGTTTTTTTGATTTACATCAAATATTTTATTTAATTCATTTAGTAAGCCTATACTATGAACTTTATGTAATTTATATAATAAAGTTAATTATACTATTAGAAGTCCAGTATTTTTTCTCAGTTGATATCATAATTATCTCTGGATGCATGTTAAAAATTAAAAAAAAAAAAAACAATTAAAGAATCTCCTTGCACCTTGTATAGGTTTTTTGATAAATGCCAGGGAGATCTATCATTCAAAATATATTTGGTGCTGTTATAGTATATGGTCTGTCTGCTTATTGGAATTACATAATACTTACTAATGAGAGATAAAAATAATAAAGAAAAAATAAAATATTCATTGTTTTTTTTTTTTTTTGTGATGAAAGTTTATTCATAAAAAAAAAAAAAGGTACAAATACAGTTAAATAAGAGGTTTACAAAGAATGGTAAAAGTGAAATTCAGGACTAACATGGTGAAGAGGAAATGATACATATTAAAAGAGAAAGGAATGTGGAAAGGGTGTGTATTAACCATTAAAGACAAGCGAGTGTTACAATTAGAAATTATTTTTAAAGTCTAGAAATCAAATATGAATAGTCTTTTAGGAGTACAATATTGGGAAATCCAATTCACTGTAGATAAGTTGAGAAATAAAAAAACACTTGGAGATAACATAAAATACGGACTAAATCAATCTACTGTTCAGTTCTTCCAAATGACCTTCAATATCTTCACAAGAGAGCAATCCCAAATACTTTGGAAAAAATATGGAAAAACTATGGAGAACAAGAAAAAAAAATCCAAGCTTCAAAATGTCTTTGCTGAAAACCATTCTAATCCATCATGAAAATCACATGAACAGCAAAAGTCCAGCCTCATCAATAACAACATTGGAAGTAATAAAAATAATAAGGTGGATCACTTGCAATTAGAATCATGAGGCCAAACTGCAACTTATTTCGCAATAATTCATGGATAAAATCACTCATAATAACGTTAAAGAATCTCCATAAATAACCTTATTTTTTCTATCTTGTGAATGAGAGAAACTAACGTTGGTAATGATCACCATAGCATTCTCATCTCAGCCTCCTCCCTCAAAAGAACTAGTATTTGGGCCCCTGGGGGTCCTTCTAGCAACTGGACTCTCATTCAGTCAACAAAATTAAGTGAAATGAAAATTTTCATTAAAAGGTAAAATCTCTGCAGAAATCATTTGTAATTTTAATGGCTGCCATATATTTACATAGCTTTTTTTTATAAAAGTTGAAATTAATCTTACTTGTGATTATATTGCTGATATAGCTTGTATATGAAAAGAGAGCTAAAGAACTTCCCTTTTTAATAGAGATAGTTTTAAAAAAATTTAATTCCCTAGGGATCCAGAAAGTGTTAACTGGAGTGATTGGCTCCCTCTAGTGGAATTAAAATTGTTATTCTTGAATTTGCAGTTATGTGTAAATTAAATAAAATGACTAAATAAAATGTACCTACCAAAATATTATTTGACAAAAAAGCACATTAATGACAAGTAAAATTTAAGCTAGCTGCTATGATTGATTTTTTATTAAATTTTTATTTCTTATGGAATTCATTAAGCTTCATATCTGTATTTTATTCTTTACGTATTTAACTTAAAATATTTACCGCTGTGGATTACATTTTAGCTTATTTTATTTAATACATATTTTGTGCAGGGCTCATATTTTGCCTTATTTTATTTAACACCCATTTTGTGCTTGCTTTTTTATTTGATAGATCTCTTGACATAAATAGGTTTATTTTTTAAATTTCATTTTTTATGAATTTACATGTTGATTTTGTTGTGTAATGCTTAAACATCTATCGCCTTGGTTTATCTTTTACTTTCTTTTCTTTGATACATATTTGATGCATAAGCTATATTTGTTTTAATTTTATTAGTGTACAATATTTATGTCCAAATGCATGATTTTCTTTCTTATATTATTTAGCCTGTAAACTGAAAGATAAATATGGACATTTCTTATGGATTTCATTTCTGCACTTATACAAAGGGTAAGCTTTTTTTTTTATAAATAAAAAGTGGAAAAAATATGAAGATTGATGATTTAAAGAAAGAGTAACAAAAATAATTTTTAAAATTTTTAGAAAAATGTAGATAATTCATAATAATGATCTAACGAATTCTCATTGTGTTGAAACAAGAGAAGATTTTTATGAGATGTACAACTTGTTTTTGATTAGAACATATAGTATTTTAAATTGTCCCAGCAGACTTTAATAGTAGGATTTGCAATCGATTGAAATATAAAAATGCTGTGGAAATTTTTTTTATGGTCATAGAAATATATATATGAATTATTTTTTTAAAACAAAATCTAATTAGCAAGTAACTTTAAAAAGCCAAATGAGTACAGAACAGAATTGAATTATATTTGAACAGGAAATAAGTATTTAAAATTGTAATGTTTTAATAGATTCAACATAAGGAAAATATCAAGTAAGTTGTAAGAATTGTGTTATTGAAAAACTAGATAGATGAAATTATTAATAAAGCGAGTATTATAGTTGATATTTCGAATGTTCAGGAACAATCCAATTGATGTAAATTAGAAAGTAAGAATCGTTTTAAAATATTGATAGAATTTGAAAATGATTTAATTTTAACTGAGATCAATATGAAGATAAATAATACTCTATTAAGAATTGTTACAAAGATAGTTGATATTAAAAAAGGTGACTCACTCATTAAATTGCTATTGAGACAGGATTGAATTACAAAAAAAAGAAGGAATGCAAAAAAAAAAAGTTTCAAATGATCTATTAAAAAAATTGAAATACTAGAGTTTGTAAAATGATGCTGAAAAATAGTTAATAATAATATAAGAATATAATTATGAGTTGGAAAGCTAAAGAAGATAATAAATATCCCAAAAGTGTAAAACATCTTGTCATTTGAAAGAAAGTTTGTTTCAACAATAAAAGGAAATGGTATCAATATTAAAAAAGGGGATGATATCTCAAATGAGTGGAAGAATTTTAAAAATCTTTTTTTTTTTTTTTAGTAATTAAGAAAAAAAAGTAAATTATTCCTTACAATTCTCCAGTTAAATCCTCTAGTGCATTGAATTAAAATCCCTAAAAATGATGAAGATATGCATGTAAATTTATATATAAGAAGGAAAAAAGTTATATAAAATGATGGAATTATTACTGATATTTTAAAAGAAATAAATAAAAAAATAGAAAAGTCATTGTCAAAAAACAAGTGTCATAATGATAAAAATACACCAGATAATGGAAAGATGGCAGTAATAGTATAGATATTTAAGACAGGTAATGAAAAAATAAATAAAAATTACACACTTGTCAATCTTCCTATCATTTCTATATAAAATCTTTACCAAAACAATTACATTTCATCATTAGTGATTTTTGGATTCAAACCAATCAAAATAACAACTTGGATGTAATAATGATTTTAGTATAATGGATTATACATTAATATTGATGGAAGGGCCAATGAATAAAAATTATTACATTTGTATAATATGAGAACGCATTAGATTCTACCAATATTTCATCATTGATTAAATATTTTAATTATCTTATTACAGATCTAGGATATTGCTATATTCTGAAGAATATTTTTAAAATGCAACAGCTATGATTACCTTACATATTGATACTAATAATATTAATATGGAAAAGGATACATATTAATAAATTATCTGTCATATTTTGATTTTTTTTCTCAAATCGTTTTTTCTACTGCTCATTCAAAGTTTTTATTAAAACAGTATTCATAAACATGAACTATAGTATAAGAATTGACCAATTCTCTGGATAGATTTAAAACATAATTGCAGAACATTCTGTTACTTGCAATGGAAATTTTGTTTTTGACATTGTTTTTATTTTGCAGAAATAATTTGAGAAAAAAAATCCAAGAGGTATATTTTATAAATATAACATAATTTATTGCATAAACAGTATAACTGTTTAAACACCTGCAAAAATTATAGACTGTTGGCCATTTATTGCAGTTCTAAAATGTAACTATAAAATGCATTGGGGCAGTAACATGTCATATGCCAGTTATAGTTTTTATTTATTTATTCATAAATTATTATTTTAAAAATAAAAGAGGTAATTTCCTGATGTTTTGTTTCATCATATATTTTTTCTTCTGATTTTATATATATACCTTTTAAATAAAAAAGGAGCTGAGATGAAATGAAGAGCAAACTATTTGGCATATGACATAACACTATATAAAAATAAATGCTTATTTACATATGATTAAGTTTCAGTTAGAGTGACGTTTAGTAAATTCTAGACAATTACACATCATTCATTCAGACATCGTAAATAGTAATTTAAAGTGAGTGGTCTATCCTCACACTTTCCTTCCCAGTACTTCAGACTTGCTCATATATAAGCATTTGAGTTGAAGGAATAAGTGGATTCACTTTATTCCTTCATAAATACTATATTTCGTGTTAGAAAGGAAAGTATTGATTTATTATTAACACTCACAAAAAGAGCATGCACAATTAGCTTGAAAGGCTGATATTTGAATGTAATATTCATAATTGTTTTTTAATGGTATCAAAAGATGATATTTATTATTTAAATATATTTCTCACATGAGTTTAAGTTTAGAATAAAAACATTAGACTGCCATTATTCTGAAAACTCGAGTTCAAGTTAAATCTGGCTCCAAAAGTTTTTTTGAAATGCACAATCTCACTCAAATACATCTAGTAAAATGGAAAATGTTTTAAAATTTAATTGACTGTATTATCAAAACAAAAATATAAATTATTGACAAATATTTTTGAATAATTAATTTAATATAAAATAATTAAATTTAAATCTAATACTTATACTTAATTCATTACAGTCAGTAGAACAAATTTAAATATTGCACTTTAATAGAAGATGGAGTATTATAAAATTGGTAGTAAGCTGAGAAACTCTTAAATACTTGTTTAATTTATGAGTAAATATTTGCATTGCTTAAAAAGCAATAAATACAGATACATTTATTTAAATTCATTACCTATTTACATTTATTAAAAATTTTATGTTAGTAAGTAACAAAAAGTTCACAACAAAAATTTTAGTATCTTTGTAAACTTTTTCAAAAACTCATCTAGATTAAAAATGACTGTTCATGAAAACTTTGTTTTCCACTTACAATATAAAGATGATTATTTAATAGTGCAAATATGAACTTTTTGCTTTACATTTTTTCATATTTGGAAATAAATAACAAACATCCAACATTTTTTAATAGTTCACCTTTTTTATAAAGGAGAAATATATTTTGATAATATATTTCTATATTAAATGAGTTACGTAACACTCAAAACTGGTAAGATTTTTAATGAATTTTGATTATAAAATGATATTTGCACATATACAAATAAATTGAAATTTATCATAAAAATGTGATAAATGGCATCATAATAATGGAGTATACTATGATATATCAAATGATTATGTAATCTTGCATGGATATTAAAACTGCAACTATATTTAACTTTTTTTTTATTTGGAAAAATAATTGTTAACATAAGAAACATATATTTTTTTATTTTTAAATATTGTAAAAAATTGGTAACTTCATATAGATTTTAAAAAAAATTTAACTTTTTTATATAAATGTGTCATGAAGTATTAAACTGCTCTTACATAATTTCTTTCAACCATGTCTAGTATAATAAATTAATAATCCGATATTAGAAGTTGCATAACATGTATTAGTTTTATTTACTAGTAAATATACACTTTTAATATAGAATAAAAATGTATTTGCTTCTGGATTATACAAAGAGATTATGTAGCATAGAGATATATTTAATATCTTTATAAAATATATTACAAATAGAAATCTATTCGCATGATTTTTTTAGAAACGTGATGTACTTGCTAAAGAGTTATTAATTTGATGTTAGAAAGTGTCACTGTATTATATCTTTCTATGAAAGATATATATTGTAACGAGACAGCGTTACATCAGTATTAAATCTAGGAAGCATAGATCAGAACGGGACAAATCGATAAACACACACACACCAGCAAGCAGCCTAAAACACTCGTAATTTTATTTTCGTAACTTGTAATAGTTTTCTTCCTCCCATAAATACATTTATAAAACGCATTGATAAAATACAGACGGTAAACGTCTAATTAAATGATTAAAGCTTTCAGATAATAAAAAATAATAACAAAACAGAATTTGCTCTCCTAAATAATAAAATATAATATGCTCTCCTAAATAGTAAAATTCCGATCAATCAAAAACACCACGGGGAATTTAAAAATGTTATTTTAGAAATATAGTTTTAACTAGAATAAAACTTAGAGAAAAGATTTGAGGAAAAGATAAAATGCTCGACTTCTAAATTTAAAATAGCTTGTATTGTTCTGGTAAAACACACGCACACACGCATGCATTCGAGGTGTGAAGGATAAGGTTGGTTGAGTGAGATTGCAAAATGAGATTGTCTCAAAATAAATATTGCCTTTAGCACAAAGAGTGAGTGAACAGGTAGCTCAAACGCGGACCTGAACGACAACTCCAGGAGCAAGGAACTCTGGGGGTAGATTGGATCCCAAGATATGGATCAACCCTTATAAATACCAGTCAAAACCTATTCAATGGTTCGATTAGATTCATTTCGATTGATACATTATCATTGCTGTTGTTTCTTCTCAGTATTCCGAGTTATCACCTGCTCGTTTTATTCCGATGCTTATGCTTTTATTTTAACAATAAAATTGTTCTGAATTAGCTTGATTTATTCCTCAGTTTGAAGATGATCATTATGAAATTAATACCAAGAGCGTCGACTGTCATGAGGGGCTAATAAACCCTTCAGTGACTGATCGGCGCTCCGCTACTGAAATATCTCCGAAGCTATGAAAGTCCGATAACATCGTCGTGTGAAGTTGATGCTCCCAATAATAGAAATGTTCCGTGAAATACCCAAACTCGCCCAGACCAATCAATGTTCGTTGTAACCAAGACAAATCCTAGGTAAATATGTTTTATATTATGTTCACTCACTCAATTTAGAAACTCATAAGGCAATCTCGTAATTAACCAACATAAATTTGCACAAACAAATCTTAAAACTTTCCTCATCATGATAGTTTATCTTTGTTACAGAACTTTGTAAACATGAACTTTGAACTTAAGCGAAACTCAGGAAAGATAATATATTTTATCAACTAGAAAGGAACTTTATCTCGTTATTCGCATTATGTTATGACTAATTATGATTCTCTGTGAGCGTGAATGTATGTGCGCGTGTGTAATAAATCCATTAATAATGTTTTCTTTTCATATTTAATAAATTTGTCAATATCTCATCAAGTCGAGCACACTCAAATCTTTTTTCACACACACTCAAAACCGTAGTTTATTTATTTTTAATGACTTATCTTTGAAGTATATTTAGTTAAATTTAATTTTCATTTCGATTTATTTACTGTATTAATTATGTCAACATCGTGAGTAAGTCACGATGTTTCTTAGTTAACCTTAGTTAAGATAGATTTAAGAGCGGGCGGGTCTAGAATCAATCAAAGTAAACGTCAAATAATTATATTATATACGATAAATCGGGGGGATGAACTTGTAAGCCTTGTGTTCGGGGCGTAAACGAACCACCTCATAGGTCAGTGACAACCAATAAATGAATCTTATGCCGTAGTCGAGTAATTAGAAAACCATGCTGATTTTTCATTAGCGGACAAGCGTCTTTTCCGGGAGGAGTCGTCCTGATCAATCATGTAACAACCTTGAGAAACCTTGTTGGTCCATGCTGGGAGTTTTGGAGCTAGTGGGTGGGATTAGACTTCGAAATCGTTTTGACATGATGTAAGGTGATGCGAGTAATTAAAATCAACTTAAATAATCGTATCTGGCGCCCCCTTATGTGGATCGTGAATAACTGTCAATGTAAGAAAATAAATAAAGCCTTACGCTATGTCATGTTTATTTCGAAGCCCGTAATCTCGGTTATATAGATAGGGCACGGTTACAATATATATAATAGAATCATATTTTTTTTGTTTTTGACTTATGCAGATGGTTTAGGCGGCTTAGGTATTGGTTTACAAATATGCATTATCTATCAAAACTGACTTACTATATTGTTTATCAAATTTTTTCTATGTTTATTAAAGCAATAGCAATTTAATATTAGAACTCATCAATATATTTTATCCTTCTTTTATTATAAAATTGAGATTTTAGAATAGAAATATACAATTTGGTTTTTGGATTATTTAGACATTTGAAATTTTTATAGTCTTTATTGACTAATTTAATTGTATCATATATATAATATATAATACTGCCCATATTATTATTATTATTATTATTATTATTATTATTATTATTATTATTATTATTATTATTATTATTATTATTATTATTATTATTATTATTATTATTATTATTATTATTATTATTATTATTATTATTATTATTTTTTTAATGGTTACTAAACAAATAATTTAATATTAAAAACAACTATTTTTTGGGGGTTTATTTTTTTCAATTAATAGAAATAAATTTTTATCATAGAATTACAAGTTGTTGCTTTTTTTGTTTTTATATATCATATATGTATTATATACACTGATGTAAAATTCTAATTTTTAAATTGATTTCTTAAACAATATAACAGTTTTCTTAATTAGTGTTAAAAAATTATAATATTAGTATATGTTTGTGCACTGTGATGGCTGACCTAAAAGTGCACAGAAATAAGCATTTATAATTCATATTGTTCAAATTAATTGGAAGCTTACCTTTAGTAGAATAATAGATTGGCAAACTAAATGGTCTCTAAATCATGGTTTAACCTGTCCATTCTTGTGCTTAAATGTGACGTGATCTCTGAAGCAAGTAATCAAAAGAGTATTATTGTTTATTATAAAGTAAAAATTTAATATCTTGCTATTTTTTTTGTAAATAATAAGGATTAGCATAAAAATAAAATATTTAAAATTTTGATCACAAGATCATTTTTGACAAAAAAATAAAATTAGCTGATTTCTGTTTTACTAAATTTTGTTTTAATTGTCAATAGCCATTGGAGAGTAGTTAGAAGGCCAAAACATATATAGATAGTATTAACTATATTCAAAACTGTTTTGAAAGTTTTTTTTTTAAGTTATTATAAATAAATAACAAATCAGCTAATATATTGTTATTTTGTTTGTGTGTTGTTAGTTAGAAATAAAAGACTGTTAATATTATTATTATTATTAATTTTAATTAGTTGTCAAGCTAAATTTTCGCAAAGTATTTATTTCTATATAATTAAATGAAATTGATACGTCAAAGTACATAAAAGAAAAATAAATAAATATTTTTGTTGTTGCTGTTATTATATCTCTAAATATATATATATAAAGAAATGAAACTAGTTAAATAAACTAGATGAATAGTTAATTTCATAAAGATTTTTATTGATCTTTGATTTAAAAAGATTTAAATTTCACATTATTTTGTGTTGTGATATTTGTTTTTGTTTTGCCGACAATTGTTTTGTAAATTAACAATATATATAATAAAATAAAGTAAAGGTACTATTTTAAAGTTTTTTTTTTAAAAAAAAAGTAAAACTCAATATTTATTTGCTACAGACAAACAAAGTAAAATAATATATAATTCGGAAAAATAAAATCAATCTAAAATAGAGTTACACAAATGAATGTCTGCCATTGATATTAATAATATTTGGCATTAATTCAATAACAGTTTAGTGTAATAGTAAAGAGTCAGAATTTGAAATGTAATGCCTTTATATTGATTGCATTTGTGGACTTTGCTCTAAAATTTCTTATGAATTCCCAAGCAATAAAGACATTCACTATTTTTTTAAAAAATAATAGTTAATTAAATGCAATCATTTAAATAGTATTTGAAGTTATTCAACATCTCTGTCATTACTGGATTATTTTCACCCTCTAATAGAATTGTTAATATATTCCTCAATTTGCCTTCAAGCGTTGGTGGTCTAGTGCTTAGCATAGCTGCCTTTCAAGCAGTTGCCACCTGGTTCGCTTCCTGGTCAACGCTTTGACATATATATATATATTTGAATAAAACACGAGTTTAATTACAAATAATCTCAAAAATATAATCATACATATAGAAACAAACTATTTTAAAGTATAAACTAATGAGTGAGCAATTTCAAAAATTTTCGCAACTGCTCTTGAGACTTAAATAAAGAAACAATAAGTAAATACAAGCTTATAAAAGCAATGTCACGTTATATATGACTTGCTTTATTGATAAAGAAACTGTCCATCAACAGCATTATCAATTTATTCGTTTTTCTATATGATAGGAATATCTTCAGATTTTTTAAAATTAATATATAATTTAGTTATAGCATTTTCCATCAAATGAATGTAAAACGAGCAAATTATTTGAACACTATAGAAAGCCATGAGAGAATGAATTGAAACCCATGTGACCAAAATCCCGTCAGTTAACTCCAATCTCTCAAAATATTTTATGAAAAACTTAACCTGTAAAAAAACAACTGAATCCATTTTTTTAATATTGCAATTGAATATTATTGCTATATGACTTCAGATATTCAGATATGGTAATTTGAAATATCTTCTTTCCAAGATAAAACATAGTTATATTTATTTGATGCACGTTCTGGTGATCATTTATTTAGTTTCCCAATTTAAATGCAAGATTTTTTATGTAATAGAATTATGTAACCTGAGACTGTCACTTGCTCTACATTATTCTTAAAACTTTTTAATTGGTGGTCGAGTGGTCAGCACAGCTGCCTTACAAGCAGTTGTCGCATGTTCGCTTCCCGGCCGATGCTTTGACGCATGAAAAAAAAAATTCATTTTATATTAACAAGTTTTTTTTTTTTTTAGAGTTGCATGGTATATTTTGATGATTTATCAGGAAAGTAAAAAGGTAATTGCTAAAGTAGTGTTAAATTTTAAAGATCATATTTTTTCTTAAATTAAAAGGAAGAGAGAAATAAATAAATATTTACAACTGAATATCTTTCAAAATACCTTTTTATGTACACAAAACAATTTCTGTGGTTTTTCATTACAGAAAAAATATGAATTAAAAATTAAGTATTTTTAAAATTTATTTAAAGTAACAAAAAAAAAAAAAAATAGATATTGCATATATATATAATTTTATTTAGTATACAGTTTTCGAGTTCCAATTTTGACAATTTTACAGAAACCTGTCATAAAAATTTACTACCATCTTTGTCTTTGCTAGTCTAGCAAGATCTGGGATAGTCCAAATAATTTCACAACAATATGTCGAGTATTAAGCCCGGAAATTATACCACCCACACACACACACACATGTATATATATATATATAATACGTTATCATGTTCATACAATGCAATACAATACTAAATTTACTTCATCTAAATCTAATTTCAGATTAAAACTGAACAAACACGAATATATCAGGATAATATTATTTATATATTTTAATGGTTATATGAATAAAGTATTTTTGAGGTTAAACCATGTATTATTTTATATTAATTCCAGATATTTCAATGAAATGACATTCATCATTTTCAAAGTCAAGTTTTTAAAGAAAAGCTGTTAGATCTCAAGTAGTAGCAAGAAGTAATCTCTTATATATATATATCATAGTTGAGTGTTCACAATATATTGAACAAAAATGTTAATTTTTTCCAGTTTCATAAATAATTGATTTCAGGTTGATTTTAGAAGAAAGAGATAAAATAAGTGATCTTAACAAGATTGGAATACGTTGAGTTTTATCAGTTTTATTTAAATTACTTCATTATTTTAATATTTCAATAGACTCCCTTATGGTTTTCAAATCATACTTTTCCAAATTAGTGATTATTTTATGTCAAAGTCATGTTTCTGACCTATTTCTATAAAATGTGAAATAAAAGGTAATACATGTAACTTTTGATTGAAGGTACTTCACATTCAATCTCATTACTACATGAGACACAATGTGTTTTTTTTTCTTTGAGAACTTGAGCTTGACAGTGATTCATGTTATTTCAATGAAATATCATTGGGAATTAATACAAAATAATACAGAGTTTAACACACAAAACACTTTATATTTATATGTACATATAACACAATGTCATTTCAATCTACATAAAAAATTATGGTTGACTCTATATTTTAAAAGTTTAATGAAAGCAACAAAATACTAGTAACAATATGGTAAGGAATGCTTCTACTTAATTAAATGTCAAATACATCACATTTGATGTCTTTGCTGTTGCTTTCAACATTTTTTTCTCTATCTAGTATTTATCTATGATGCTATTTTTCCAATTATACATTCTTTGAAGATAGATACTGGAATCAAAGTAAATATTGATTTATTATTTTAAACAAATAAAATATCAGTATTCTACAAAAGAAATACTACAAATGAGTTGATTGTGGAACTAATTAATAGATTTTTTAAACAGAATACTTGCATGATTTCCTGTAAACTTTTGTTCTATTGTCATTGCAATGCAAAAAAAATAATTATATATTTTCTATAGTTTATTTTAATATTTATGATTTTTTGTTATATATATGTTAATCCCAGCTACAAGTGGTATGTTATATTGCATGAAATATTTCTACATCTTGATTTTTCAGAATTTCATAAATTGAACAGGAGTTTGTAAATATGTTTGTATTTTGCAAAAAAAAAATTACTACGAATTTTATTTGCATGGTTTAAATATTTGAGTTTATAACAATTGTAATAAAAAATTAAGATATTTTATTTCTCTTTATTTTTTTAATTTTATGTTTTTCTTTTTTCTTTTTGTTTATATTTATAATAATATAATTTGGAACTTTAAATATATTATAAAATAACAATTTTCTCATGATAACTATCAGATACCAGTTGTAACATTTATGTTATAAAACCAAATTCTAGCCACTTTGGACTAAGAAAATTTTACTGATGGTAAAACTAAAACTATATTGGATAATGTTCTGACAATCATCATAGTAAAGATCCATTGTGATATTTTAATAATTATAATTACAATTTTAAATTTGAAAACGGAATTTCATAACTTTATAATGATTTAATAATTGCTTATGAAGTTTTGAAAATAAAGTTTACAACGAAATTTTTTAATTAATTTTTTTCTAAATGCATTCCAATAATTATCAAATAAAAAAATTCTGTATTCTTATTAAATATTTCACTTTATTATTTTCTATATTTAGAAAAGTCAATTATGATTTGTCACCTGATTAGCTAAAATTATCCTGTTTATCTTGAATGGAACCTACCTAATTTTCATTAAATATTCCTCCATATTTGAACATTTTGTTTTTATAATTAAAACTTTTTTCTATATAATATATTGATAATGTTAACATTATTTATTAAAAATATAAGCTTTCACCTTGTGTCATTTTATAACTTAATATTTTATGTTTTAAAAATATAAAAATAAATATCTAAATAAAATTATTGTCTATACCAATGGCATATGGCATCATTGTATATAATTTATTTATTAAAAATATAGAAAAATGAAATGTTAGATATTTGAATTTTACATTATTAAAACAAGGATATATTTAGAGTTAGTTATTGACAATGAAAGAAAAAAATGTCTAAAAGTTAATCAATCATTTATTGTTATTCAAATTTTTAAAAATATTTTCTTCAGCATTTTTACAACAGCCATTTTATTTTTCCCTAAACAAACTACTTCTACTCACCATAACTAATGATTTAAAAGTTTACTTTTTAGAAATAAATTGTTTTCAAAGACAATCTCTTACTAGTGACATAGTTTTGGCTTTATAAATAAATCTTTTACACAATTATTGGATCATAATCTTTATCTTGTTTTCAAATTAATAAAAATTACAATTTGTTTTAGAAATTTATGGAATGCTTTTGTTTACACTTGGGATAAAACACTGGGACAATTAGAAATTCTCATTTATATTAACTGTTAGGGCATCTCTCATATGCTAACAGAGTACTGCCAATCATACAAAAGATCCATATAATGCTGACATCTTCTGATTTTTTCCAAGTAATATATCAACACTGTCATTGTGAGAAAGGGAAGCTGCAAACCATGACAAACTATTCTATAAGGTTATAGATAAGCTTAAAATAATGGAGAAAATAAATAGTGATTATAGCATCATTGTAATTCCCAAACCTGCTAGTATTCACAAAGCTGCACATTATTATTTTTTAAACAATTAAGGATGTTTTTCATTTATAAATTTATATTTCTAATAAATTAAATACAATTTATTAATTTATACTATAAGTTTTAATACTGAAATAATATGTTGAGCTATAACTCAAACTAACACTAGAGGATGATGCAAAAATATTGAAACATGGAAGATGGTAATATACACTTAACACTGGGACTTTTTCTTAGTAAGTAAAAATTTAAATACTAAAACAAATTCATAAAAGCCTTTACTATATAAAACATTTTTCTTATATTAAACTACTATATAGAAATAATTTTCATATATAATAGATATATTCATAATCATGTATCAAAACTTTTTTAATCATTTTAATAGAAGGAACTTTTTGATAACTCCTAGAAACTTTTGTCTTACTGTTCCCACATTAGACTTCAATTAATAAATCCTTATTATTTATTAAACTTTCTCTATTTCTAAACTATTCTTTAGAAATAAAAGTTTAAAAATATTATTTTTTTAGAAAAAAAAGTTTAAAAATAAAATCATTCTTAAAAATAATATGTCAACTTTGTAAATATGTAAAAGTAATAAAATAAAATATATATTCAAAACAATATCACTCAATAATGTATTTGGAACAAAATAAAATTTATTTATATAATGTTTCTAATACTAAAATAAACTTTATTACATTCAAATATCAGCCTTTCAAGCTAATTGAGCACGCACCTTATGAGAGCTTGAAAGGCTGATATTTGAATGTAATATAATTGTAAACATGACGCTAGATAAAATAATTGCTTATTTACTCATAATTAAGTTTCAGTAGGAATGACATTTAGTAAATTCTAAGTAATTTCACTGATGTCATTCTGTCAAAAAACATCGTAAATAGTAATTTAATGTGAGAATTCTACTCATACTCTCCTCAACAGTTCTTCAGATTTGCTCATATAAAAGAATTTGAGTTGTAGGAATAAGAAGATCATTTTTATTCCTGCATAAATATTATATCTTGGATTGAAAAGGAAAGTATTCATTTATTTAACACTCTCAAAAGGCGCGTGCTCAATTAGGTTGAAAGGCTGATATTTGAATGTAATATAATTGTAAACACAGCGCTAGATAAAATAATTGCTTAAAATAAACTTTGTAAAGAATGGATAAAGCAATAAAATTATTTTTAAAAATTTTAAATTACAGTTAAAACTATTTTTTAAAATGACAATAAATACAAATATAATGAATAATATTTCTGTAATGAGAGTTGTGTAGTGAAAATTACATCTTTTTCTCATGTCTTTAATCATATATTTATGATTACATCTCCCCACAGGGTGTTAAAAGTGGATAGAAACCAGACCCTATCTTCCATGAGAGTGATATAGTGAAAATTACACTACAGAAATGTTATTCATTATTGCCTAATATCTAGTCTAATAAATGACTAATAAAGCATTTCTGTTGCAACCAATAACTTCTTATGTTGACTTTTTTTTTACTTGTATTATTCTAAAAATAAATATTTTGAATAAAATTTGAATCAAACAAAAGATAAATATTTTGTGAGTGTTTTTTAAAAAAATAATCATAAATTTGTAAACTATGTATGGAAAAAATATACTATTATTTTCAAGATTTATGCTCACAAAGACAGCAATACTTCGTAAACAAAAACAAAACTGCTAATTTCCTAGGCTTTTGCATTAGGTTCCTTATATAATACTTATTTCTAGAGAATTTTCTAGTTTTTATTATCAAATGAAAATAAATAATATCTGAAACAAGTTATACTACTAAAGCACTAATCTACTGTGTTAAAAAATGCTGAGAGTTAGCACAGAATTAACATTACTCTGGCTGATTAGAAAAGTGCAAAAAAAAAAAAAAAAAACAATGCTGAATCAAACGCTCTCTTATACTTATATTAATTTAAATTTTATTTGATATTAAACATAAAACAACATGTCAATAAAATGTTTATGTAGATTTTTTTTAAAAAAAAGACTGGCATTAAATATATAATTGTAATAATAATAAAAACAAATCCCTTTAAAATTTTTAAAAATACATAAAATTAAAAAAAAAAAAAAATCTTTGTAAGTTAATGCTTTTTTAAAATAATTAATGCCAACTATCTACATTAAAATGATTGGTTTTCTCACGAGTTGGCTTCATCAAATTTTGAAATGAAGACTACATTATATATTTAAATTGGATTTGAGTATCACACGACAAATAAAAATGTAGAAAAGATTTTAAGATATATAATAGATACTTTTAAAACTATATATACTTAACTCTCTAATAAAGAATGTTTACAGATGGATATTGAAATTTCCTTTTAAAATGACAATTCAATATGAATAATGAATAAGGTATGACTACCAAAGTATCACTTAATTCCTAATTTAGCATATTAAGCATTGAAAGGGATTGTTTTTTTCACTATTTTTTCTTACTATTTCCTGTTCTTAATGCAAATAAAGGGTGTTAATACCATTAGTCTTTTTATTATTGAACACTTTTTAGTACTATTGTGACAATAGATATGTGTGTTTGTTGAATTTTTATTCATTTTTAATTATATACACTAAAATTCAGATTTCTATCTTTTTATAACCATAAGAAAGTATGTACAAAAATATAAATAAATGGAATTAAACAAAGTAGGTTTACTGGACTGGAAATTTTCAATAATAATCTTGTTGTTAGACATTCATATAGTATCATATAGTAACATTTCACTATTAAAACGTTGGATTGAACAGAAATTCCACTTGGAAAGTGGTTATATTCTAGGAGAACTTTACTTACAGAATTTCTTATCTTATAAGCTAAAAGTCTTTAAAATGATTTAAAATGGCTAACAAAATAATTTTCTCAGATACACAAATTATTTAACATGTAGAAATTATTATAATATATAGATTGTAATGGTAAAAATGCATGTAAAAGTAGCAATAATAATATTGTTTTGTTTTTTTCTCTAAATACATAAATTATGAAAATAATGTTTTATTGAATCTCTTTAAGACCTAAATAAATTACAATGTTTATTATCAAAAACTGTAAAGTATTATGATTGATTTAGAATCTTTTAGTAAAATATATCTTGCAAAATAAGTAAATTTAATTGACTAGTAAAAAAACTATAGTTTTTGTAAAAATAAAAAATGCATGACATAAATAAATGAAATTATAATTGATTATATTAGATTCATCTGAGAAGTCTAAATTGATATACAGTATTGTATTCTTGGATTTTTTTAAATATATTAATAAAAAATTATATAGTACTTGTGTTTATTTTGACATTTATTATGCTTAAATGTTAGACATAAATCTTTCAGTCAACATGAAACTTTCATTAGAAATTGATTTTTCTACTGAATATTTTAATGCACTTTTTAGTAGAAATAACAAGTATAGTCTAAAATTATTTGAAATAATTGTATTTCTGTGAATTTAAATTTTTTATTTATTACATATTTGTACAATATATTTATTGATTGTCATAAAATATTTGTTTGAACATTAAAGTCTTAAAGTGCATCTTGACAGCTACATATACATCATGAATTAGCTAATGGTTAGAAGTCAGTATGAAAAAAAGACAACTAATGTCATATAGCACTTGTAGGTGCAGGTTATTAAGCATGTCATCAATAAGTAGGATCTAAAATTAATACTAGAAAACATTTTCAAATATCAACTGATCTTAAAATTAATGAAAAGATACTGATTAATTATTTGATAATGATTAAATTAGTTTTATTAAATAAAATAAAAGTATCAACTTATAGGAACAATGATTTGCAAGTGGTATTTAGTAAGAGATGTAGTATATTAAAGACTAATATATATCCACTGACAAAAACTTAAGAATGATTGTTGTAATTGCAAAGAAAAGAAAATCATTTGCAATTTGGGATCATTTTAGAGCATTTTTAAACATATGAAGTAAAATTATGTAAAAAAAATGGCACCATAATTACATTAAATTAGTTTATGAAACATTTTTATATAATAATAGAATGAATTTATAAACATATAAACAATATTTTGTTCACATTTGTAGTAATATTACAAAAATTCACTTGTCAGAAAAATAATTGGTCTTTATAATTTTTAAGTTAAAATACTACATGTTCTAATAAAACATACAATGTTGATATGTTATCTTTTACAACTATTGATTTTTTGAAAATATATCAAGTTCAAAATATTGTTATTTGATTTTGAAGACACTTCTAATGTAACATCAATTTATACAAAATAATTAAATAGAAATGATTGGAGTAATTGTCATGAGAAAGCTCTTTTATAAACAATATTATTAATAATATTTAAATTCTTGTTAAATAAACTATTTTTAAAAAACATGCAATAAATTTAAGCAATTAAAGTTTTTATTGTAAAGCCAATGCTTAATTAAGCATTGTAAAACAAACTCTATTTTGTATAGATTTTATCCATCTTAATACATTTGACTCATTTAATTCAAAAGTCTAGATAAGGAATAAAAGTAAACCTTCTAAAATGATGGTCTAATAGAAAGTGGTATTACTATTAGTTTTATCTTTGTTTTACACTTTAATAACAATATTTTTTGGAATAGTAATGAAGCAATTTCATAAAGCAAACACATATGTTTAATAAAGAGCTTTCACTTTAATTAATTGAAAACAAAAACAATATATTTATTTTTGGCTTTTAGATTTACAATATTCTGACATGATTGATGGTTTTTTCTGTGCTCTCAAAAAAAAATCTACAGAAAGTCCAATTTTTGAGTACTAGATATAAAGTCTTTGTGTAATAATTGAGCAGCAAAAAAATCAGATGCTTTATTAGCCAGTATTAAAAAATAAAATTTTAGCAACTTTTCGTTTGGTTTCTTACCAACTTGAAATGGAATCAGACTCAATGTATTAAACAATTTTAGCTTTTAGTAGAAACACTCAATAGAAATTCAGGTGCAATACAGAACCCAAAATGCTAACATTATATTTTTTTTTAAAAAGTAAAGAATATTTCATAATAGAAATATATCTACCTCAGCTAAATTGGTTCCATATAAAGATATGATTGTGTAATCCAAAATGTATTAAAATACATAAGAACAGAAAATATTCTCTTAATAATGTTTTTATGTTATTCATAATGCCTGTGTAATGATCTAAAAATTAATATTATGATCATATTGCTGAAGAAATATATTATTGAAGAAGTACATCTGCAGAAATTATGCATGAAAAAAATATTTGATGATGGTGAGCTTGTTGTCAATCCTTCCCTCCACCATCACATTTTATAATATAAAAAATATTTCCAAGGCATAATATAAAATGCTTTCACTGAGAATATATAATTGATAATTTATAACTGTAATTAAGCAAAATATTTATAACTTTCAGAAAATATAACTTCAATTGCATTGAAATAGATTTCAAAGCTGTAAGTTTGTATGAGATGACTTATCACTGAGTCGTACGTAAAGAAATACAAAAAAAAAAAACCTATTGGGTACCCCCCCCCTTTTATAATTAATGTTGTAAAATTGTTTATAGAATGGTTATTGCAAGTAAATGAAAGCTTTGAACAAAAAAATAGTAATTGGATATCATTTTACTTTCAAAAAAGATTTGTTCCCATATTTTGTTTTGAACTTATCTATATTTAATTAAAATAAAACAATAACAATATTTATTGACTTTTGCATTGAATATTTATTTTTTTCTAATGTGGCTCTATAAGCCCAATTACGTTCTGTGATTTTCTTTCTAAATAGTATAGTGAAATCTAATCTCTGAATATGATTTACAGTTTGCGCCCCTTTTTAAATAATTATAAATTTAATATTTAATTGTATTGGATGAGATGCATTCACATTCTACTAAAAATTTTCAAGAAAAAGAACAGTAATTGATAAATCAAAATGTCAAGTTTTTCTTGTAAATTAACCTATCAGAAATCATTTTGAATTATTTGTATAAATAATAATAATTAGTTTCAATATTTAATAGAAGAAAAAATACCTTTATATTATTCAATAATAATCCGATCTGATTTCTAAAAGAAATAATTCTTTACGGCTGCAATACTAGTTTTTTTTTTTTTCAAAAAATATCTTTTATAATTTTTTTAATGTAATAGAAGAATAAAAGTATACCTTTTTTTTTTTCTATTTAATGATTTATCAATTTTTGTAATAATAAAAAATTAGATTACTGAAAACATGAAAAGAAATTAAAAAAGAAATAGTTACTTTTAAATTAGACAACTAAGTTATCATTGATTTTAAACTTTTTTTTTTAATATAAAAAGCGGCTTAATATATAATGAAAGCATAAATTGCGAAGTATTGCTTTAATTTAACTTTATAGTTATTATTTTGAACTTAATGATAAATCGTAACAAATCAATCGAAAGATTTGATTACATTTTTATAAAATTTGTTTCATTTATATTTACATGATAATATTATAATGACATGTAATATAACAAAAATTATATATCTAATAAAGATGTTCAAATAAAATTCTTAGTTAAAAAATAAATTAATCGTTATAATTAAAATATATATAATATCAAACCAACAAAAAGATGTGTGCACGAGTATATATATATGCAGATATATTATTACCATTATTTCTGAACCAACAAATTATAAACTTTCATTTTCTGATCATTCTTAGATCAATTAAAATGCACCACAAAAATATACACAAAGTTTATAATTCTCTCAATATTCTCATCAATGAAAATTGTGAAGATTTTTTTTTAAAAAAAATGTGATCAAAGATTAATGTATCCAAAATATTATTTAATGAAATAGTTCATCTCTAAAATAGATTAATTATGCTACTTATTCACAATTATGATAATATCTTGAAATGGCTAAAGGCAATGGCATTCAACAAAACCTTTGAAATATCTTGGCTATAATGGATAATATTCCATGATAATTGCGTTATTGTTTTTATTCAGTTTATTTTTCAAATTAGAACAATAATAGCATTCTTATTATCAAATGACATAATTTTTGACTTCATATACCACTAATTTAAAGTTAATATATGATCATCATATTTTAAAACATATGCAGGTACATCAACAGTACTAGCAATCTATTCATTTTTAAATTTATAAAAAGATATTTGATTTCACTAAACTGAGAATCTTTATCAAAATGTAAATAAAAAGATAAACAGATAAATTATTAAAAGACTTTTCAATTCTTGTATGATCCAAATCATGTCTCTATGGTTTAAAATACTGCCATCCTATAAGAGCATGCAATTAATGGATTAAATAGTATTATGATATCATTTTGGGTCCATATATTGCTTTCAATTAATGAAAAAAATCTCAAATAATCATAATCAACAATTGTTGCTCCTATTTAATTACATTCACCAATCATTTTTGAGATTTTTGTGAATTGAATTTCTGATTTCAATTCTATGTATTGTCTTTGCTGTTCTATACTCATCTAATAAGCAAAAATTTATATATGCTTCTTTCTAATCAAGTTACTAATAATAAGTGCATTGGCAATAAAAGAAAACAACTTATACTTTTTCATTTTTAATGAATGCAAAAATAGATTCACTTGTATCCATAACACATTCCTTAAAGAGAATCTCATGCCTCTATAAATATGATGATCATGAGAAAACATGATAGCATTTCATTAAATCTTTTCATTGTTGAATCTCTACATTATGCAGAATGACATTGTCTTTTTATTTTTTTTCACTTTAGTATTATTCTGAACCAATTGTTATTTTAGAAATAATCAGTCATTTTGTCCTTTTATCCTGAATAACAGTTTATTTATAAAATAATAAATTTGTTAGTTTTCCTTTTGTAATTAAATGCAAGCCTAATTAGGTAATAAGCAATGTTCTGAATTCATTAACATTTTGCATTTAGCAATGAATATTTTTTGTATTATAATCAACTAGAGAATTGTAGTTTTAATTCAATTTAAAATTTATTTTAATGATATATTTTTATTAATAAAACTAAAACATATTTAATTTTTCTATGTAGAAATATTTTTGAGGATTTTAATCATCTATATGTAAAATAAGAAATGCTACGGAAAGTTTTTTTTTTTTTTTCAAAAATATAAATTAAATAATTTAATATAAATAATACATGCAAAATATATACTAAGAAAAACTTGTTTAATATTTTAAAATGAAAATGTTAAATACATCAACATAGTGAGCTGAACATGCTTTCAATTAATTGGTAATCATAATCATAGCTATAATTATCCAAGAGGATTACAAGATTTATTTAAGAACCACAAATGTGATGATTTACATAAAATTTGATTATAAGATGTAAATGAATTTATTTAAATGAATAACTTGTTTGACAGGGGGACACATGATTCTTTCTTTCTGATTGCTTGTATATTGATCACAATATGCCAGACCTCTTTAAACTTGCATTTAGTTTAGCATCATTTATTTTAAAGCAGACAATAGTGGCAGATGCAAGATCAAAGCTGGTTATATTTAGACTAATGTTTGAGGAAAATAGATTTATAATTTTGGCTTGATTGTATTGATATTTGTGTTGTATGATCCTTGAAGAGATTGAATCTCTAAAATAAACTGCATTGCTATATGTGTTGTTGCATATAACTTATACATAACTTGGGAAAGGAACAAATGTACTCAAGCTGATGAAAAACTCCAGATACCACTTTCATACTATACATAGTAGGAGTTACCCACACTATAAACAAAAACTGCACTGAAACATACATAGTTAGTCTTAACACCCCTTCTTCCCTAAATTGCCTGAGCAACAATATGAAAAAAAAAAAACTGTGCAGGATTTTCAAGTAATATATAAAATTATATGCAACAACATAAACTGCAACACAATTTATTTTAGAGAATGTCATGCCAATCTCTCTGCAAAAATCACACAACACAAATATCAATAGAATCAAGCTAAAACTAATACAGAAATTAAATGTTTTCATCAAACATGAATTTAAACATAGTCACAGATTTGAATGCACATCTTCCAGTATTGTTTCCCCTAAAAGTAACAATGCTAAGTGCAATGTTAAACAGTACTGATACATTGCTAACAATATATATGCAATCAACAAGAAATAATCCTGTATCCCCCTGCCAAAAAATGATTCATTTAAATAAATTTCTTTACATTTTATAATCAAATTTTATCAATATTGTCACCTTTGTGATTCTCCTATAAATCTTGTTATCCTTATGGACTAAATATAGCTTCGAGTATGACTCCTAGTTATTCAAAAGCATGATCAGCATACTATGTTGATGTATTTAACATTTTTGTTTTAAAGAATTACACAAGCTTTCTTAGTATATGTGTTGTATGTATTATTTATATTGAATTACATTTTTTGAGAAAAGTTTAAAATTATTGGAATAAATTAAATAAATAATAAATTTTAAATGCATTTCATTGTTTTAATTTTTCATGAAAATATTTTACATGTAATATCTTTTCAAAATGAAGGTCATTTATATAAATAAATCGAACTAATACTTTGTGTTTTATTTAAATTACATTCAATCTCCAATGATACAAGGCTTATTAACTCTCTAAATTTTATATCAAATTGCAGATTTTTCTAAAAGTTGAACATAACTTTACATGCACTTATGATTGGATATATTTTTAATACAACTACCATTTTACCCTCAGTGTGTACTAATATAAGATGAATTCACCAATTTGCTCTTGTAAATGTTTATGTAATATAAATCCTTATATTCTCCTTTCTAATTATAATGCAATCTATTAAATGTTATCAACTTTTGAATGGATGTAACTATCTGTCTTTGTAATAAAGTTTTTGTTTAAACAAAGTGCTTGTGTTAGACAATCTATACATTGTAAAAAAATTAAATAAAATACCATTTGAGTTTATAGTATCAATGACTATTTTATATATTTTGACCAAAATCTATTATTTGGATCAATTGTGCATTTAAGACTCCAATTAAAATAATACCATTCATGTTGTAATGGTCAGGTTTGTACATTTGCTCAACAGACTGAAAGTCATAATACCATTCATATTGTAATGGTCAGGTTTGTACATTTGCTCAACAGACTGAAAGTCTATGCCAGAGAACCAAAAGCTGACCAAGTTGGATAGTAATATCCTACGTCTGATCATGCCTCAACTCTCACCCATGCTTTTAAATTAACCCATAGCCAATGACATGCCTGAAGCTACACTCAATATGTCCTTCATATTCCAAAAGTAGCAAAGCAGTAAAACATGAGACCCCACACACACACACACACATAATGGTATTATATAACTTAACTAGTCATTCATAAGGTAATGAGCAAAAATGAAGATTGAGATGAATTTTTATTTTATAAAATTTAATGTAATAATTAATAAACGAAAACAAGCTAAATTATATATATTTGCTCACATGCAAATGAGTGAATACTTAGGTTTGCAAGAATATTTAATGTAACCAGAAGTGATAAAACAATGCAATTTATATATTGCTCACATGCAGGTGAGTGAATACTTAGGTTTACAAGAATCATTAATGTAATCAGTAAATGATAAAACAACACAATTTATGTAGTGCTCACATGCAGGTGAGTGCATACTTGGGTCTAAAAAATGTTTAATGTAGTAATCAATAAATAATAAACAAAACCAATTATATATCTCTTTGCTCATGTGCAGGTGAGTAAAAACTTCTGTTTACAAAGTATTTAAATAGATTATGGATTTGCTGAACTGACAATAGGCTTACACCATCTTTTATATTACAGAAAAATATATACATAATTGAGATTTAGTGTCTAAAGTTTCATAGACTGAGCAATTTGACCTTTAACTAAACTCATTTTTAGGTTAAGTAGATTGTGAGATAAATATTTCCCCTTCTCTATGTCATAATTTATGCTATGGACTACATCAGGAAAATTAGCAATAGCTAGAGCAATCCATTAATTGGCCACAGCTTAGAATTATATTATCAAGTTTAAACAGAATTTACTACACAGATAAATAGTGTTAACTCAGATTCCGAATTGGATCAAAGCCAATGTTAATTCCTATTGGAGGCTGAACTGATTCTGGGAGTTTAATGTCAGATTCTAGGGTGTTACAAATGGTAGTATCAGAATATGTGCATCACAAATGTGTTCTTAATTGAAATTCAATACCTAGTAATCAGTTCCCCAGACTGCGCTGCTTTTTGTAATATGAAGAGGCCCTTTTATTCGAGTGAACAGAACAGCAGCTTGACAAGCCCTTGGAATGCTTTGGTTTCTTCCAATACAAGACAAATATCTTAGTTGCCTAAACTTAAGGTGTATGATTTAACATGGAATCAATCAAGATGTAAGCCACTATAGGTACAGCAATAGGCTATGCATATTTATGCTAACTAGCAACCCATTCGCCATGCTAATTTAATATTTTCCTAAATTAATTACACTAAATTTATAGTTTCTATCAGTGCCACTACCACTGGTCAGTTCATAAATAACATATCTAGTCACACTATAAAGGCAATAATAAGAATGTGATTTAAGGATATCTGTATAGCTTAACTGATAATTAAGGAGAGTTATGGAAAATTTAAGTATTTATGAAGATTTAAAATATTACATATATGCTGTGTATAATTACACCTAATACTAAGCAAAATATTGATTTTTAAAATAACTTATTCATTATGTTTCAAATAGCTGGCTCACTCTAGCAAAAAATAATTTGATTTCAGAAGAGAGTTTTTCCTATATTTCTCTATATTATAATATTCCACCATAATGAAAAGGTGTCTAATCTCATCTCTGATAATTATCAAACCCCACAAAACTCCATTCTGATAAACATAGCACAAATTAATAAACATGAATTTAAAACTAAATATAGATGGCATAAGAACAAATTCAGAAATTGATAAAGTGATAATTTAGAAAAATGCATAAGAATTTATATTTAACTGGTTTTATAAACTTAAATGTTTATGATCAAGCAAGAAATTTGAGAGTGCTTTAAATAAATTTAACATAAATGGTTTAATGTAATATTTAAATAATAATGATATATGAGGCTTGATTAGTTAGCTAGCTTTAATTTAGAGTTTGTTTAGTAATGAAATTGGCATATTCTGCAGAATTGTTTACCAGCAATACTTGGTAGTAAATCTTTCAAGCCATTGTCTCTCCATTAAATCATGACATTGCTTTTGTCCATTTAGTCAGGATGTGGCTTTTCTTCATTAAGTAAGGATGTGACTTTTTTTTATTACTTTGGCTTACAGCTTCTCCAGTACTTCGGGTATGGCTTCTCCATTGGTGGGCTAGGGTGGAGGTTGATGTTCTCTTTTTCATGGTAGAACAGTTTTCTGTGGGTGGTAGACAGCAAGTCTATCATCCTCTTAGCCCATGGTTCTCATCTTAACAGCTTTTAATAATGGCTTAGTCCAAATTCAGTTTGGCCAAAAAATAATGCAGGAACAGCTCTTTAAGTACTATTCTTCCACACTCATTTTGAAAAAATACACATCTAAAATTTTAAATAGCCACTACAGGCTTTTTTATATCATATTTTTACCAGTATTCCCACCCCCTTTTTACTTTCTCAACATCACTTGTTTACTTATTTCAAATTTTTGCCTTTAACTAAATTTTCTACTTTTTTAATATTATCCACAGCTAAATCTGGAGTTAAAAGATCTTTTCTCTTGGGTTTCCCAATTGCACTTAGAATGAATTTATGTCTGACTAGATTTTCTAATTTGTTTTTGCCTATAATCTTAAATGAGGTTAATTTTCATCTAAAAGATTATTTTTAAATGAAATGTTAAAACTCGTAAACAATTTACAGTGTTTATAATTTTAAAGAAACAATAGAACATGAAAATTATTTTAAATGAATATTAAAACATAACTTTTTAAATGAATGATTTTACAAATTTAAACTTATAATTTTGTTATATATATATATACATTTTAATTACACACTGCTATGTTTACTTCAGTTTTAACAAATCCTAGGGTGGTATGTGTGTATATGCTACCCATAACTGCATCTGCATATTATAATGAACAAGGCAATTATACATGCATATACTGGAAAATATTACAAGCACAAACTTGAAGTTTTAAATTAAAGAAATACACACAACCTGAGTGAAGTATAGCACCAAATAAATACAATATTATAGAATAGGTAAAACAGATGGGTCAATAGATCTGTTTCAATATAATAATGTTATCCAGCAGAGAATAAGAGCTTTTTTCTTTGACTTCTCTGAATCTAACACTAGAACATATCTTGTAATAAAATGAGCACTTACATGATTGTTGCAAGCCATGTTTTAACATAGACTTTCTTTGAAATATCATATAATTACAAAAAGAGAATAAAATGTATTTTATTTTAGATAGATAGATAGATAGATAGATAGATAGATAGATAGATAGATAGATAGATAGATAGATAGATAGATAGATAGATAGATAGATAGATAGATAAATAGACAGACAGACAGACAGACAGACAGATAGATAGATAGATAGATAGATAGATAGATAGATAGACAGATAGACAGACATACAGACAGACAGACAGACAGACAGACAGACAGACAGACAGACAGACAGACAGACAGACAGACAGACAGACAGATAGATAGATAGATAGATAGATAGATAGATAGATAGATAGATAGATAGATAGATAGATAGATAGATAGATAGATAGATAGATAGATAGATAGATAGATAGATAGATAGAAGTAGTATGTTCCTCTGGAATATATTTCATTGTATAAAATTAAAAAATGGATAGAAAGAAATTTTATTAATTTAGAAGTATGTGATCATTAATATTTTAAAATAGTGAGTAGTTATTATTATTCTTTGAAAGATATTACAAACATTTTTATAAATGAACATTGATTTTGTTAAATGATAATTTAAAAAGAAATCCAATTGTTTAATTTAAACATTAATTTTAAAGAATTGACAATTATTTGTTTTAAATATTTCTAAATAAGCTGCATATTTATTTACTGTTTCATTGGCAAGTGGATAAAAATGATCTTTATATCAAGAAACAGTTTTGATCATGTGAACAAAATCATTATCTTCTAAATTTAAGAAATATTACATTGGATTTTAATCTCTCAAAATGAAATAGTAAATAAGCAGTTTTTGTCACAAGAATTTAAGTACCAGAACTCAAATAGATTATCTTCAGATTTTTATCTATCATAATTATGATTAGTTCACAATCATCAATTGCTACAATAATAATGTTTCTTTCTACATCTTTGTTTAGGCCTATCTTTTATATTTCAAATGAAGTGCAATTATGAAAGAATTTACCATATGCTTTATCTTAAATTTGGATAAATTATCATTTTCTACTGGTAAACAAGTAAAAATTACAAAATAACTTATAAATCTTTATGAAATAGTTTTTTATTTATAATAAATTGTTTTTCACATATTATTTGCAGATATTAATTATTTATAAATTGTCAGTTATTAAATATTTGATTGATTACTATGTGCATAATTATCAAAGCTACATGCAAGTAATATTTTTACAATGTTTTAAATAAACTATACAAAAATAATGCAGTTGCAATAAATGATAGTTTATTTTATTTTATAAACATAACATTTCAATAGAGATTATGAAATATGTAATCAGAGTTATTTAATTTTAAATAATCTTATTTAAATAGTAATAAATATATATATATATATATATATATATATATATATATATATATATATATATATATATATATATATATATATATATATATATATATATATATATATATGACTTTTAACTATGTATGTATTGGTAACTGAGATATTATTAATATCTTTAGCTTGATATTATTGGTTAGATCGATCTATAAATACCTATGGCTTCATTTTATATTGATTTCATTTTTGTAGTGAATACTTTCTTAAACATAGGTAATGTTTATATCTTTATAAATGATATTGCTATAATGATGAATTAATACTTAAATATTTTATATGTAATGTTTTAAAAGTAGTCATCGTTTCTATGCCATTACCTAGAATATCATAGTTTATACATAACAGGCATTTTACCCATTGCTTAGTTTTATATCCCTAAGTGTAAAGATTACTGCATCACTAGATACTGAGATTAAGAATAGTTTGTTTTGTTTTGCAATGTATCAGATTGTTGATTATACATGTATTTGTTGATTTTGATGTAATAATTTAGATATTGGTAAGTATTATAATGACATTATTGTTATTGTTTTAATAAATTATTTTGTTTAATAATAAATCATTTTGTTTCTGTTATTATTCACTATTATTTGAATTATACAACATAAAATTTTGATATGCCAAATTAATGGATGTTCAAAGGTAATTCATGCTGAAAAAACTTGTCTTTTACCCCAAGATTTATTATTAATTAGAAGAGTTTCACTTTATAATTTGTAGCTTCACATTATTTTTGTGTAATTGTAACTTTGCTAGTAAACTTAATATGTTTCTTTGGTATTTTTTTACATTAATTCTCAATATTAAATTACAATTTGTTATTGTAATGAAGTCTATATTTATTATTTAGTGGTACCTTTTACTAATGATACATGTGGAATTATTTATCCATGACAACAGTTTGAAATTGTTGAGTGTTATTGATATTGGGATTGTCTAAGTGTTGGCTGGTTTTTAATGATTACTTACAAACCCATATAACCTTGAGCATTATTACACTTATTATTTAAATAATACTTTGGGTGCAAGTTTAATGTAATAATTGACTATTTATTCGACTTGTTTAAAGAGATTTATTTAAACTTTTTATCAATAATTTCAATCACTATAGTCAAGTTGCAATCTTTAGAGTCTTTATAAGTATATTAGACCATTAATAAAGATGGATTTTCACCTTTATTGTTAAAAGATTGCCTTGACAACAATTTGAAATTGTTGATTGTTATTGATATTTAGGGATTGTTTAAGTGTTGGCTGGTTTTTAATGAGTACCGTATATATATATATATATATATATACGGTACTCATATATATACATATACATATATATATATATATATATATATGTGTGTGTGTGTGTGTGTGTGTGTGTATAACCCACATATCATCACTATTCCAAAAGTCCATGAAAAGAATTCTTGGTGACTTAAAAAACCAAAGGGAAATTTCCTAAAATATTGCATCTTCCTACAAGTTATAGACATCTCTATAACTTGAAGGATGATACAATTTTTTAAAGAAATTTCCCTTTGGTTTTTTAAAGCTATAAACAATCTTTCTCATGCATTTCTGGTATAATGATGATAACTGGCTTATTTATAATAGAATAAATTTCTTTCATTATTTCTTAGAGTTTCACAAAATATACTTCAATGTCAAAATTTTGAAATAATGTTGATAAATAGAATTCTTTTACAATCTATGTCCAAACTTCTAACCTCATGTAAAACCATTATCATCACACTTATAGGGAGGAAATGTAAAGATCAAAGGCATTTGGCCCTTTTTTTTACTTGGTTGTTAGCAAGGCATTCTGTAATTTGAGCACCTAGTCTATATATCTATAGGAAATATATCTGATGTTATTAGGAGCAGAATTAGATTAGAAGTAAGTAAATTTTTTATCTTATGTTATCCTTTTATGTTATCCCTTCCTTGTGTCACATAACAATATTATAGGGATTCTAGAATAAATTAATTAATAATGATTTTGTATAATTTTTGGTATATTCATATATACACATTTAAAATTATTGTTTTAGAATTTTCAGAGATTAGTAAAATATAAATCACTTAATCTTTATAAAATAAACATAGTAAGCTTTCAGTAGTTAATTTTTTTTTAATTTAATAATCTTACTTAAATTCACATACGTGGCTATTATCATTCAACCAATATTAATTTCTATCTATATTATAACAAGCTTTTCTTTTTCAAACATTTATTTATAGTTTGGAATGTCTTAAAATTAAAATAAACATTCCAGATAAATTATAATTATTTAATTAACATTTATATAAACAAAATATTTATAATTAATTAATGCAAAAGTTGCTTCCATGTAAAGCAAAGCAAATAATAAACATAAATATTTTTTTTTAAATTTAGGCTTAAAATTAGGCTTATCATTATAACAGGTAGATAGATAGATAGATAGATAGATAGATAGATAGATAGATAGATAGATAGATAGATAGATAGATAGATAGATAGATAGATAGATAGATAGATAGATAGATAGATAGATAGATAGATAGATAGATAGATAGATAGATAGATAGATAGATAGATAGATAGATAGATAGATAGATAGATAGATAGATAGATAGATAGATAGATAGATAGATAGATAGATAGATAGATAGATAGATAGATAGATAGATAGATAGATAGATAGATAGATAGATAGATAGATAGATAGATAGATAGATAGATAGATAGATAGATAGATAGATAGATAGATAGATAGATAGATAGATAGATAGATAGATAGATAGATAAATAGATAGATAGATAGATAGATAGATAGATAGATAGATAGATAGATAGATAGATAGATAGATAGATAGATAGATAGATAGATAGATAGATAGATAGATAGATAGATAGATAGATAGATAGATTTAGGGTATGGTTTAATGTTACTAAAACAATTTATTAAAAAGGTAGGACAAACAAGGTAAAAATTAGATTGAACAATATATGTTAAAACTTATTAAAAAGTAACCTCATACATGTGATTAAACAAAAGACAAAAGTATGACACTCTAGAGCAAGATATGCTTGATAATTCTCTTTAATAGAAATGTATGGAAATAGTCATTATATAATGAGTTTTTCAGTGGCAATAGATGATGATTTTATGGAATTTTTATTCATGATTTATAGTCTAACTAATAATAACTAGTTATTTATAAAAAAAAAATTGAATAGCTAAAATGATTACTTATAGGTTGATCATTTAAAAAAAAGCCTAACACTCTGACATCTGAAAATTTTCTAAAGTCTATTTGTCCTGGAATTATACTATTAATCATGAAATATCACATGATACCTTACAACTTCATTTTAAAACCTACCCAGAATAATATAATTGTTACTAAAATAAAATGAAAAAATTACCCATTCCTCACTTTCTACCAAAATAAATATAGTAGATTAAGTACAAAAACATGTTAAAACGTAGTTGTTTTGAAATACATGATGATTAAAGTGGAAGAACTCGATAAAAATATTAATTGTGATAACAAAAATATATATGCCTTGTAGCATTCTTAATTATTAGCAAATTTAGTGGAAAAAAACAATGAAGCTTAAAAGAAGTAGACATTGCAAAAAGATTGCTGGAAGATAAAGAAATAAGAAGAAATACTTGGTTTACTTTATTATAATTGTGGACTAGATCAGTTTGCAAAAAAAAAAAATGACCTAGCAGAATAGAATAAAAATGCAAATTTTTGTATGGAAAGTTGTTGCAATGAAAAGATATTACATGTGTCAGTAGAAATAATAACCGCAGTATTAATTAAGTAAAATGTCATTAAAAAATAATTAAAAGAAGTATTTTCTGCAATAATAAAAGAAAAGGATCATTATTACATAATAGCAGAACGAAATCAGTTTATTATTCATAGATTGCAACAAAGCTATTTTTAATTCTATTTATTATTTTGATATTTTCATTACATAAAAGAAATGTTATATGAATTTTAAATAGAAGTCAAACTTGAAAAAAACTTAATGGTAAAAGTCAAACAGAAACTTTAAGAATCATCAATGTAATACCAGTCAAACTTGTAATTAAAAATCTTTTATGTTCTAAAATTACATTAAGTTCTTATATAAGACATATCCATAGAAAGGATTGTGGATACACGCTAAAAATTGCAAAGACAAAAAATAAGAATGCTTAAAAATGATGCTGAAAATATGGAATTAATATAGTTATGACATTATTATAAAATTCATTTGCCATAAAATAGAATACTACAATATCGAGCAAAGAGTGAATGATCCTAATGGTAGGAAAAGGCCTGGTAATATATTTTAAAATGAAAATTAATCAAGCTATGGTAAATTATATATCTTTCTATAGTTGAGAATGCTTAGTAATGACAAAAATTGATATATATCCATGTTGTTTTGAACTGACAAATACTTTGAGGATATTGTACACAACAACAAAAATATAAATATACAAGAGCACGGTCGATAGGATTAGATTACAATTCTTGAATTATAATTTAACAGGTCAAAAGAGTTAAAATTTGGTAGGGCAATTATTTAAAAGATCAAATTACAAAACTGAGAGTCGATCTAAGTTTTTTTTATCTTTTTAATTTTCTAATATGAACATTAAGCTTAATTATTCAATACAATCTAATTTATTTTAAAAATTTGTGAATGAAGGATCGTATCAAAATGAAAATTTAATATTTTTTCATTTTAAAATGAAATAAAAGCTAGAGCATTGACATTTATTCATATGGAAATCTAAGATTAATAAGTTGGTATCACGTAATAATAATAAGTTAATGAAAATAGACAAAATCTAAGGATTTTGTAACTTATATGTGAGAAATGTCTAGAAATATTAGTTAATGTTATTTATTTTAATTATCAGAAGAAAGGTTAGTAGATTTTTTTTTTTAGTAATTATAATTTTTAAATATATAATTTAATATTTTAATCAGCTAAATATTTTATTTTTGTTTTTAGGTAAATATTTTTATCGATCAAAATATTTTTAAATAATTATTAATATTTATACATAGCTGAAAATTTGCTTATATATGCAAGAAAGTCACTAAATGACATTACTTTATAAATAAATCATGTCAATTGAGTTATGAAAATCAGGTTAAAGTGTCTAGGCAAAAGTGTAATACTCTCCTGTACTCTCTAGCCAATTCTCATTGATAGAAGTTTATCTTTTTTTTGTCTTTTATTTTTAGTGTAAATTATAAATTCTTTTTACATTTTAATGATCTTATTATATAATTCACACTTTGAATGAAATATAATATGAGGAGAGATATACATTCTAGCATCTATTTGGATGTCTGGGACTTTCTGAATTTCTATATATTAACAGATTATGTTTTTATAAAATTTTTATTAGATGATTTAATATACAAAATTAACAAAGCGTATGCCACACTTGAATGAGGAGCTATAAAGATACACATAAATTATTACATGCTAAGCGCTTTCAAGGTCTTTTGCCTCATATTCATAGCGGTACTGTGAGCTGCAGAATGAAAAAATAGAGCAAGGGAAACAAAACAGTATGCAAAGCATATGCGAATGAACTAGATAGTCCAACATTTGGTGATGTCAAAGCAGGTATCTAGTCTATTGATGGAGTTATTATTGCCATTAATAAAATATACTTCTCTGATTTTCCGCTTGATGTCATTTTTCTCAATACAGATTATTTTAGGGCTGGAAGGTAATATAAATTTATATGATATTTCATTGAGTGATTATCTCATTTAGTTTTTGTATTTTGCTTTCATGGTAAGTTTTTTTCCCAATGAAATTTACATTTGACAAAAAAAAAAAACTTATAGTTTTTAAAGTTTGAAGACAAACATGTGATGTGATGTATTGTGACTTCTCTTTAAACAGAATCAGGAATCTCTCAGCAGCTATGCCCAGAGAAACCTGTTAGCCACTTTACCTTCCTTTTCCATTGTCCACCCTAAGTTTTTCCATAATCTACTCCATCCCATTTCCACAACATAATCTTTTTCAACTACATGACCCTCATATCTAAATCCCCCTTATTTTTTTCCAAATCTAGCATAAAAACCAATAACTCACTTTCTGTATAATCACTTTGTTCATATTTAGCCTTCCATAACTTCATTATTTGTACCCTTTCTGCTTCCAAACATTTACAATGAAGTAACAAATGCCTAATATTTTCTATGCCTTCCTTACACAACTTGCAGACTAAATCACCCATATATTTCCATTTACCTGTATATTCCCTTGTTGCTAAAGATCCAGTTCGAGCCTTAAACAATAAACTACTTTCTTTACTATTATCATAAATTAACTCACACCCAATGTTCTGTTTACTTCTATATATATTTAAACTCGTTTTACTCTCCATACTAGTTCTCTAATTCCCTATTCTTTATTAATGCATCTATTCTTCTATCCCACTCCTTCCCACTATAACACTCAACAATCCTCCTAACACAATCATCCCATCTTTTGTACAAGTATACTAACATAACTTCTTTATCCAAATCTTCTGCATACCGCATTACCTTTCTCACCCATCTTATTGCCTGCCCTTTATTTGTAATCCAATTAAATACTATTTTGGCTATTCTTTTATTATCCATACTACATATAAGAATATTGATTAAAGCGCCTCATTGCATTTATTTGTAAAGCAATTTTTAAATAAATAGTTGACATATAAATAAAATTGTTGATAGAATAGAATTAAAACTATTATTTTTAATAAGACTAACTAGTTTATTCTGAATTATATAAATAAGCATTATTGATTAGTATTTATATTAAACATATATGTTGAATTTACGAAGATAACATTTTATTAATTTGTTAAATAAACAAATATTGAGTTTACCTTTTTAAAATTAGAGTCCAAATACTTCATTTTAAAAGATAATATTACTTGTTTATATTGCAAATAAAAAATAAACGACAATATATATATATACTAAATAAATACAAAATAATAATAATAATTCGAAATTCGTAAAATGAATATTTTTACATCGATTTATTTTTTATATACAATAACAACAAAAAAATATTAAATCAAATATTTTTAATACCCGATTAAAGTTTATTTCAATGAACAGTCTTTATCTTTAAATGTCCATATATAATAAAAAGAGAGTATTTATTTTTTTAAAAAATAATTATATAATATTCATTTTCTATATTCTTTATCTACAAAACGTTATAAAAGATTTAGCGTTCCTTTTTTCATTCTAAAATAAATCTTTTTTTCTCACTCATTACTATTATTATTATTTTTTCAACTTAATTAATTATCCGTCTCAAATGACAGAAGAAAAAATTCACACTAAATTTAATCCTTCAATATTAAAATTATCCTTTCTTTACAATTGTCACATCCATTTACGGCTCTATTATTTTGCTAAATACTGTTGTTTAATAATTAATTTGCAATAATGTAACTCAAGTTTGAAAGAAAAAATAAACACAATGGAAACCAAAATGATAAAACCAATAATGGCATCTCTGTTATTTAAAAATAGCAAATAATAGTAAAATAATGTAAGAACTTATTTTTTCTATTAGTATAAACGATTAACATATTTTTAAAATATTTTAAACATCTTTTTTTAAAATTATTATTTACACAAAGATTAAGATTTATATTACTTAAATAGATTCACATTTAACTCAGGTGAGTGAATATTGATTAGTTCTTTGTAGACATTTAACATGAGAACTAAATAAATAATAAGCATGCAATTATTATTTCCGGTGAATCTCCTACTCACTAATTACCTTTTTACGTTTAATCTAAAGCAATGACAACTTATTACAACATAACAATAAAACATAATGCTGTTTAAATGTCGTGGGTGAATAATTCTATTTAAAACTATAATTTTAACGTTAATTGTATAACTCAAAATACTAATTCATAATATTAATAAAAATTTCAATAATAAATATTTGCTTACTTGTGTGTGTGTATGTGGGCATTATTATCTTCTCCAAAATTAGCCTCCTTCTTAGGATTCTTCCATATCTTTCCATAAATGATTATTTCAAATAGTTCAATGCCATTGAAAATCTTGTTTTCTATTAGTTTTTTTTAAAACACCTCTATCTTTTGATATTTACTTAAAATCACAAAGGAAGTATTTTGAAAATTACTAGTACAGTAGTATTCTGACATTTTCAGTGGCTAATAGACTTTCCTTTAAATATTAAATCAAACTTTGTTGTAACCGACAATTATTTCTGTCTTTCCGAATATTTTTTTAGATTTTTCAAACATAGGTTAATTTTTCTTAAATGTAATTCATTATTTATTTTTTTAAATGCCTTGTATCATTTTAAAAAAAAAAAAATTATCATTACTTTTGAGTTAGATGCAACTTTTTACTTAATATTCTGTATGTAAAAGAAGTTCGCTGTTAAATAAAAGGAGACAATTGGATTCCTTTTGAAGGCCATAAAGGAACTGAACAGGGTAAATTCCTAATGTCCACTTCACACGTTCATGAACATGGATGAGATGATTAACAACATATATTTTGCGGCATAGTGAATTTATTGGCTTTTTTACCTCTGAGTTTAAGATCAATAAACACTATGGTTTTTTTTCTCAGTTGCCTGATAGCTCTTAACTGCAATATTTAGTCTTTTTTTGAAGGCAGAATAAATATGGGTGAATGAAATTTGTTTTTATACTAGATATTTACAATCATGACATACAAAACTAAATCATAGCTTTAATTCCTAGGTAGCTGTAAAGTTATTAGCCAAAGATAGTGGTTAGCAGCTGAAAGCAGAGCTAAGAATCTCCTGGTTCCAGACCCTGGCATTTGGTGATGATATTATATTTAGTACTGCCAACTGCAGATCACTTTCATGTAAATAAATATTGGAAGAACAATCTCATTTTAAACAAGACAATATTGGCATTTATGAAGTTAGAAGCCAAGGCAAAGAAACAGTTGATTTAAAAGTTTGTATATATATATATACTGCACACAAAGTCACAAACATTGGAAGTACAGTGGAGTAAAATTAATTAGAAATAAAAAGTGAAAAAAACCTGTGATGATTAATAGTGTATTAGACAGAATGGCAATTATATTTAGTAGCAGATACAAAGTGCAAATAATTCAGGTATATGCCTTAATCTGTTATCATAGTGATGAACTAATATACAGTTTTATATGGATGTAAAAAAGGTTTTTGATCAGGCCAAAAACATTTTAAAATTGTTGTGAAAAACTTTAGTGCCAAAATTAGTAGGCAATTGAAAAATAAATGGGCTGTAGCAAGAGGACATAGATTTATGAAGTTTGCAGAAAAATAAAAATATATATTATGAATTTTTTTTTTATTTGAAAAAAATTATTAAATAAAAATGGGCATGAACACATCCAAATGAAGATACAGCAGATATGGATTATATTTTGGCAATCAGAAAATATGTATTCCAAAATTATGTTTATAATAAATTCAACACAGGTAAGTGATCATAGATTAGTGAGAAGGAAAATACATGTTAATTCAAAACAAAGAGAAACAAAAATCTTTAAAAAACAATATTTACATTCCAATGAATTTAAATTAGAATGTGCACGTCAATTTTAACACATTAACATATTTTGAATATGATTCAGATATGAACAAAATAAATAGAAAGGTAAATGATATACTTTTAAAAATTGTAACAAAGATGGCTTGTGCAAAAAAAAAACTGCAATTAACCAGTATAATTTCTACTAAGACAAGAGAATTTATGAAGAAAAGAAGAATTATAAAAATATGTAAAAATGATGCATTAAAAAGATTGAATGTTTAGTATTTTTTTAAATAGTGCAAAAAAGGTTGATAATGATATAAGAAAGTCTAACTGAACTGAAAAAGAAAACAGAATAAAACCCATAAGAATGTAAAACAACATCTCGGTGTAGGTAGGAAACATTTCTGCAATAAAAAAAAAATGGAATTATGGCTAAAAAGAGAAATGATACTAAAATGTATAGAAGAATTCTATCAAAATTATATAATTTTAAAGAACAAGGAAAAGCACCTCCTACAAATGTTATATATTCTGAAATGCCCATGATTTTAAATGTAAAAGTAAAACATGGAATTAAATTTATGAAGAAATGAAAAGCTCAAGGTAATAATGGAATTGATATCTTAAAAGAAGCAATGAAGAAATAGGAAAAAAATTGCAAAAATTATTTATCAAATGTCTAACTGATAAAGATCTACTTGATGATTGAAAAAATTCAGTATTAATAACAATAGTTAAAAAAGGTGATAAAGAATATATTAAATAATATGGACCTCTCAGACTTTTAACAATTTTTTATAAAACTTTTATCGGATAATTACAACTCATTTACAGCAAATTTTGAATTTTAATCCACCAAAATGGCTTTAGTACAGTGGATGATATTGAAGAATTGAGATAAGTTATTTAAAGGACCAATAAATATAGATAGCCATTATGCTTTGGATTTGTAGATTATGAAAAGACATTTGATTCTATAAGCTATTATTTAATGATTAAAGAATTGGTTCATCAAGGAATAGACCCAGGAGATTGCCATATTCTGAAGAATATTTATAAAAATGCAACAGCAACAATTAGATTATATAATGAACTATGAAAATTAACATTAAGAAGGGTGCACAACAGGGTGATTCTATCTCCAAAACTTTTTATAGCAATGCTGCAAGAAGTATTTTGTGGATTAAAAACTGGGAAGTTAATGAAATAAAAGTAAATGAAGATTATTTAAATCATCTAGATCAGTGGTCTTCAACCTTTTCACACCTGCGAACCAGTAAAAATAAAGATAAGGTTTTGTGGACCAGCAGAAGTTTATAGATAACTTTTCTTAAAGATGTAAAAAGCTTAGCCTTAGATGAAGTTATATATATATATATATATATGGAGTTTGTATAATTTTTTTTTTTTTTAAATTTTGAATTTTTTTAGAAAAGTAATAAAAAATTTAATTCTATCCCCTCCCTCCATAAACATCTGTGATAACTAGAAAAACAAATTAATTTATGTATGATTGATTAGATTTTGTTTTTGTTCTGTTTCTTTTTTTTTTTAATCAGGTAAAAGTGCAATGAAAAAATAAATAAAAATTGTTTATATTAATTAAAAGTTTAAAATCTTATTATTTTGTTATTACAAACTTTTTGCCAGTTTAGCACGGACCAGAAAAAAACTTCTGTGGCCTGGTGCCGGTCAGCGGTCCAGTAGCTGAAGACCACTGATCTAGATTTTGTAAAGAATGTAATTGTTTTTTTTTGCAAATAATCCTTTCACACTTCATAACATGTTGCAAGACATATCAAATCAAACAAAGTAAGTTGGACTAAAGGAAATATTAAAAAGACTAATGTAATGTTCAATTAATTTTTCTCAAAAGATTGGTATAAAATTTGACAATGATGAGTAAGAAGTTAAAAACTACAAATACCTTGGTCAGATTATTACTACAGGTGGAAACATGATGAAATTAAACTTGGTGGTAGTATATTGGTAAAAATAACTTAATATTAAAAAAAACATGCCTATGTATTTGAAAAGAAAGATTTTTTATAAATATATTTTATCAATTTTTACTTATAGATCTGAGACATGGACTATTAACCAAGGGACAGTAGAAAGACTGCAGATTGCTCAAAAAAGTATGAACAGGTGTAAGTTAGGAATAATGAGAAGAAATCAAAAATGAAATACATAATAGAGAGAACAAACAGATGTTACTGACATCATTAAAAGAATTAAAAGACAGATACTGTTGTGGAACTGATCTGGACCCACTGTTATAAGAGATGGTAATAGATGAATTTTTGAAATCTTAAACTGGTTTCTAAGACATTGGTAATAGACTTTAGAAAGAGACCACATGTGAGATGGATAGATAAAATAATGAAGAATGCAGAGATGATGTGGAGAAGAGAAGTTAGAGATCAGAGAAAATTAATTTATCTTGGATAGACCTTCATTCTAAAGTGGATAGATAATGTTTGAAAATGACAATGATAATTATATAAATTCTATGACTGTCCTTTTACAAATATATACTATAAATATATATGCTATATACATCTATATAAGTATATATTAAATGTATAAAAGACAATGCCATTGAGCAATTAACACTTTCAATATATATATATATATATTGAAAGTGTTAATTGCTCATATAATCATTTAATTATATATATATATATATATATATATATAATTAAATGATTGCATAAAGCTATATTGAGAAAAAAATGTATTAAAAAATTAACATCATCTATCATTAAATATTCCAGCCACATTAACTAAATCTCAAAAGTTTTAAATTAAACTTAAAAAAATGACATTTTTCCAACTACAATAAGATTTTTAGGCGATGATTATTTAAAACAATATCAGGTGTAAATTTATATCAACTAACATATTACAATAATTATAAACAATTTCTCTCTACATAAAAATTTTAGAAGCTTGGAATATAAATTAAAATAAAATTCACTAAAAAAGGTCTCTAAACTCATAGAAAATCAAAGTCATTCATGAGTGATTACACAAAAATCAAACTCATGTAGGAAATATATATATATATATATATATATATATATATATATGATATCAAATATGAAATCACCTCAGACATTAAGCAATTTTCAGCTATGCCCTCTGTGAATAAATGTTTAGGTACCACATCTATACTTCTTTGAACTATGAACTGCAAAGATATTAAATATTGAAACATGGACTAATTCAAACAGAAAGCATGAAATTACTTAAGCAATGATTTTTAAACTATCCTAAATAAACATGCTTGCAATACTTACACGAAGATAGGTTAAACATTAGTAATTTTTAGTCTTTGAAACTACTAAACTCAGATATATACAAAATTTATTTCCAATGCATTCTGTTATCTAAAATAAATGTAAATATCAAATCACCTCAAACATTAAAAAAAATTACCTATGCCCTCTATGAATATATGTTTAAAGCCTACATCGTTAATTCAAAAAGATAAGATAGACTGAGAAGATATTAAGTATTGAAACATGGACTAATTCATACAGAGACTGTGAAATTACATCATATCATATACATTGAGAAATAAAACAATATATACAGAATTTAAGTTCAGAATGTAAAATCTTAAAAATAGTTGTTGTTTTTTTTAAAAAAAAAAAACAATTAAAAAGGAGATAAAAGAAAGAAGGAAAGTTTATTAGTTATATTAAGGTTGTTTGTTCTTAAAGATTTTAAATATATAAATATTTTTGGTACTTATGCAATTCACTTTTTTTTAAATAAAATGTTTCAATTTTTGTTATTATTTTAATTCACCTAAAGTTGATATTTTGTTTACATTTGTATTAAGAATGCAATATAAATATACAAAAAAAAAAATGAAAAGATAACTGAACCATATTAAATTGCTATTAATAATAATGTTAATGATAAAGGTAACTAGGGGTGCATGTTACTGTTTTGTAGAACTAATTTGTAATCTTTTTTTATATATATTTTAAAGTTTGTTTATATAAAATAACACTGCATTTTTTTTTTTTTTTTTGTATTTGATGTTTCTCTTGGACACTACAATATTCAAAAAGAAATTATCATCTGGAGTATGCATACATTTTTTCGCTAACAATAAACAAGCTGGTACGAGACTCGCGGAGCAAGATAATTAAAAATACTATGGGAATACTGAAGTAATAAAAATAGAATTTCGAGAAGGGATTATTAATATATTATTATTGCTATTCTTGTTCTATTTACACATCCATCTGAACTGGCAAAATTTTGTTTGCTAGTTTTGTTTTTTCATTGCCGAGAATAGAAAAAGAAAATTTATTTTAAGATGTAAATAAGTTGCATCAGTAAAAGTTAAGCCATCCGAAGTTTCCATAAACTCTTTGTTGTTATCTGCCAATTTCCATCAGTTAGAAAATTATTAATGCAAAATGTATACATAAAGGAAAAAATATAACAAACAACTATTCACCTGAATTCCCTGGAGAAGAAAGATAATAATATCATAAGTGACAATGCATTTCTGAGAACTATTGATCAGCTTCACTTGCCTGTTCTGATTATTTATCTGCTTGTTGATACAACTTCAAGCCCACATTAGACAAACAAGATTCCAATCAGCTATCTTAACACCCCGTCTTTGCATGTTGCATCAAAATCATCGAAAAATCGAGATTGAAAATAAAATATAGATGTTTCGATATTATTATTATTTAAATAAAAATAAAGAAAAGATTAAAACATGTTAATGATTAACATTTATATATATATATATATATATATATATATATGTAAATGTATATATATATATATATATATATATATATATATATATATAATGTTTTCACTGTTATGTGATGTAAGTGAAATAGTTTTTGTGTTAAACTTTGTGTTTGTTTTGATTAATTCCCTATGTTTTGGCAAAATAGTATCTGTCATTGTCATGGTTAACTTTTCAAACAAAAAATGGTAGATCTCAAGTAGTAGTAATATTGAGTGTGAAATAGTTGAGAATTCAGAATATGTAAAGTAGCAAAATGTTTATTTTTTCCACTTTCACCACTAATAGTTTTCAAGTTTATATTTAAAGAAAGAGATAAAGTAAGTGGTCTCCATAAGGTTGTAATTGTTTATGCTTTATCAGCTCTCTTTAAATCAGTTGGTCTTTTTAATATTTAAATCGACTCCCTCATGATTCTCAATTCATATTTTTCTAAACTAGCAAATATTTTGTCATTATCAAAATCAGATTTGTGACCAATTTCTAAAAAAATGTGAAATAAAAGTTTATATATTTATTTAACTTCTGCTTAAATACATTTTTGTGTTTATTAATTCTGACATTAATTCATCTATTAGACTGAAGTACATAGCATTTTAAACACTATAAACATGGAATTTCATAAACCACCTCGCATTCCAAAAGTACTCTGTCTCTGGGTTTTCCATAAACATAAAGACAGAGTATTTTTGGAATACCAGGTGGTTATTCCATATAAATTTACAGTGCTTGAAATGTTATGTAGGTTAGTCTAATAGATGAATTAATGTCAAAATTAATAACTACAAAAATGTTTTTAAGCAGAAGTTAAATACATCAGTTTTTATGTCACATTTTTTAGAAATTGGTCACAAACCTGATTTTGATAAGGGTAAAATATTTGCCAATTTGGAAAAGTATGTATTGAGAATCATGAGGGAGTGTGTTGAAATATTAAAAAGACCAAATTGTTTAATAGAACTGATGAAGCACAAAAAATTTCAGCCTTATAGAGATTCCATTTATTTTATCTCTTTCTTCTAATATAAACTTCAAAATAATTAATGGTAAAACTGAAGATAATAAAAATTTTGTTAATTCATATATTCTGAATGATCAATTACTTCTTGCTCAATCTTATTCTTTACCTCACACTCAATCTCATTGCTATTTGAGATCTAACAGTTTTTATTTGAAAAGTTAACTTGACAATTAGTCAGAAATAACACACAGTTTAACTCCAAAACTAGTATATATATAAAATACATATTTTGTAGGTTCATCCGTGTTAAAAAATTGAAATATTGATATATGATGTTTCGACTTGGTCACACAAGTCATCAATATTTATATATATGACTTATAGCCTTCAATATTTGTTCAATGGCATATTTTGGATAAAGACTATATAAGTTATTAAATTATTTTATTTTTATTAATATATATATATATATATATATATATATATATATATATATATATATATATATATATATATATATATATAGTGAGTGTTAAATTGATGATCCACATTATATATATATATAAAAATAAAAAAAAATAAATAGAAAGCAATTCAGCATAATAAATTTAATGAAATAGGATTAATATTATTTTATACATTTCATATATAAATGCAATCACCATAGTAACAATATTACATACATTTAATGTTTTTATATGTGTATATTTTATTTGCAATATATTTTAAAAAAAATATTATTATTAAAGAAGTTATTATATCAATTTTATATTTTGGTTTGTAAATATTATTTTTAAGAAAAAAAATTGTAATCAATTTAAATGTGATCTTCTTGTCTTCTTATCTATTGACTGTTGTCTTATTATCTATGATCGTGTGCGGAGATAAAAAAGTCAGAAAGAGAATCTATAAAATGACGTGACGAAGATAAAAGGGGTCGATCAGTCAGTCATTCTCAGTCACTCACTCAACACGCACACACTTATTATCACTTTGTATGGTAAAGGACAAATCTATTTGTTGTATCTTAAGAAAATGAACCTTTTCAATATTAAAATTGTTGGTTTGTAAAACTATAAAACATGGAGTAGTAGCAGAATTATCTACCTGTTCAATCATTAGCGGGCAGGTTGAAAGGTCTCGAAGAGGACACATAATGTAAAAAAAAAAACCTAAAAAAAAAAAATGCTTTATAAATAAAGAAAAGAAAAATGGATTTGCACAGACATTGTATCTCGATTAACTTAAAATGGACTAATTCACCTCATAACCTGGACCATCGAAATATGCTCACCTCTACAGAATGGAAAGAGAAAAAGGAAACTTTTTAATGAGTATTGCAAAGTTTACAATTACTATTTCGGACGGAGAAATCCTCTTTACACTATAAATGAAGGCAATCGATAGACTAATAAACAGTGAATGGACAGATTTATATATATGGTATGATTATTTATTTTTTATGAAAAATATTTGTTAATTTTTTTATATGTAATACTATATGATGTTTTATTATCTAAAGAAATATAATTATTAAATGAAAATGATCGAAAGACTCAAATATAGTTATTATTTCCTATTCATTTATCCGTAATTATTTTTGACAAACTGAATAGATTTCGATACCCTCTATTCACATTTGGTATAGGGTATATGTAAATTTTTATTTTTAGTAAAATATCTAAGAACCTTTCCCATCATTTATTCATTCATTTTTTTTGTATGTGTCGTTAACGTTCTTGCAACACGTATATAGAGATACATATAGCAACATGATTACTTTTATTTAGTCAACCAATTTAAAATATAAAGACATTTCGGATGTATACTATCATTAATATTGTCAATCTTCTTTTTTTATAATTAAAAAAGTCAGTTAATTTAAAATATCAAGACTAGTTTACTTATTTTTGTTTACTGGATTGCGTAAGACGGCGGAGCAACTTAGGTAACAAATTAGCTAAACTCAGCTTGGTCTTAATTGAAAATAGAAGATAAGGTATATTTTGCTTATTAATATTTTATTTTGTTTCTATATAAATTTCATAGTTATATTTGCATTCGAATATTATATATCCATATTATTATATTATTATGTCTCTTAATTAATATTACAAAGACAATCATTTCATGTTTGTCTGATTCCGTAATAAAAATCTAAATATATTATACTTTATCATTCGGTTTGGAGTAGTTCGTTTGAATATTTCTTAAGCTCCTATAAAATGAAGAGAATAAACCTCATTGACCGATTTAATTGAATATTATTTTCATTTATAGAAGTATCAAATATAATCATGTGTTTTAATTGTTGCCAATCAAAATTTTTTATTCAGTTGTTTAAAGTTTTCAAACAAGTTGTATTAATATTCACAAGTGAATAAACATCCAAGAGAAGCTCGATATATTTTTAATTAATATAATTGGACATTGTAAAATTAGAAATGAGCTAATAGAGTATTGATATTAAACTCCAGTGAAATATTTTAGTTTAAACCTAAACGAAGCATTAATTAAGTATCATTTTATGGAGAGATATTTATAAATTATTTTGTAACTTATTATTAATCTATCGACGTCTATTAATTTGTTTAAAATTTAAATGAGTATATAAATTTTCAAAGTGTTATAAAACTATAATAAAACCAGTTGAGGTCCACAGAAAATTATTAATTATAGGTTGAGGTAGAAAGAATTGTATATCGTTTATTGACTGCTAGTATTTATCTTTATATTTAGCGTTTGCTAACATGGATATATGCATATTTGGGGTTCGGTTATTATTTTGTTTTGTCGTTTAAATAATGTCTGTATGCAAACCAATGTTTTGTAAAAGTGCTATTACAGGTATTTAGAAAATTATCCATTAAGTTATAAAGACAGTACCTTTAATTAATAAAGTGGAGTTAAAGTACTATAACAGTAACAGGCTAATAAAATATATATATATTGGAATCTAGATTAGTTATTAATTGGATTGGTTTTGATTAGATTGCCAATCAAGTGTTAGCCTAATCCTATATTATTGTATAGGGCAATAGTAGTTGATTTCACCGCTCTATGCAATTTATATTGTAGTTGACGGTTTTGTTGATGGCTGGAGCAGATAATCTCATTATTTCTTCAATTTTCATATAACTTAAGTAAATTAAACTTTAAGAGAGATTATTTGTGCTTTATGATGGTTTATTATATAATGGCGACCCGATTGAGCTAGACCAGATTAATTTATATTGGATTTTAGAATTTTATCAGATCAGATTGATCATCATAACCATCACCTTCATCCATCGATTTAATCAGTTGCAAATTGGCACCAATATTTTGGGCCTTCTTTTTGTTAGATTTGAATGGATCACAGCAATCGACAATACCGTCGGTTACAATATATATATATATATATATAGCCTATGATAATTCATTTAATCATCTGAAATACATTTAAGGGTGAATTAGTTTTGTAATAGTTTTCCCTAAATTGGATTGATATATGTAGGATCCACAGACTTGGAGAAAGTCAGTTTTTAAGTGTGTATTAAGAATTTATTGCTCTTAAAATTGTTGTAGAATTTATTTATTGGATTCCCATTAAGTCGCAGTAAAGTACATGCATCATATAAGTTTACACATAGTAATACTCTCATTTTATTTAAGTATTTTACCATTAACTAAAAAAGGGATTTCTCAGCATATGCTTTATACTTAGTTATTTAGGAAAATAATCTTTAAGGAAAATAAATATATTTTGGATTATGGATAATTTAATATAGTCGAAGAAATAGTGATTATTCACTAAAGAAACAAATTTACTATTATCTCAAATTATTTAATGATTGGTGAATTAAGATATTATATGTTATTTATTCATACAATCGAAATAGTCTTTATCAATATAAATAACCATCAGATAATATTTATTATTCAAATATGATGTTTGTAAGTTATCTTGGAACCCTCTGTAATGAAGTGGCTATTGTTGTTATTATTATTATTATAATTTCATGAATGTGAATAAAATATGAACTTATTATTTATTTATAAAGATTGACTTCATTTTTTTTAAAGACTACATCACTTATCAAAATGTCACGAGCTCTTTTAAAGTGCTTATTTCATTATACAATATTTACTTTGCCTTGAGATTATTGAAACAATATATTTATATGCTTTTCAATTTTAATGAATGACTATATTACTGAACATTAAGAAAAATAAGTTATTGAAATAGATTATTACATTTTTTTATTTTATCATCCAAAACATGATTTACATGCAATAAAATATTCATTCTTTTTTGAATTATGTTTAACAAGTATTTGAGACTCATTAGCACATATATTACAAAATATAAATAAAATGCAAAAGTTACTAAAGGAAAAAAAAATCAAATAAATATACAAAAGACATTGATTAAATGACAAATTAACAAATATAGGCAAGTATTATTTGCTTGTAGAGTCTCTAAGTTTACTAAAATATTATTCTCCATAATAAATAAAATTGTTACCTTAAGTCTGGGAGAAGATTATTTTAAATACATAGTGAAGATTAAATTTGTGTGCATTTGTTTAAACTTTGGACAGATAGAGAAGAGCTGTTTGTTTATCACTGGTGAAATATACAGATGATAGTTTTATCATAATCAGGTTTCTGTATTTTCTGGTGGAGTTTGTATTAAACTTAATTAACTTATAATTCTGAGAAGGGTGTCTGTTGTAGCTGCAGTGGGATATGTGTACAGCTGCTTGGCATAAAGGTAGATTTTATTCAGCAATTGGAAAAAGACCTCCTAAGTATGGACTTTATAACTGGAATGAAGTGTTAGTGACTTAATAACAATGCATCATGATTACATCAAATACTTGTAGAGATTCCTTGTAATATATGATATCAATGACAACTTTGGTGAAAAGGAAAGAGAGAGAATAAGCAAAGACCTCAGACAAAATTATTTTCTGAGTCTGTCTATTTATACAGAAACCAATTTTTCAAAACATGTCTTTATATAATTAAACAAGTTTGTAATTTCTTTTTAATCACCCACATTCACAAAACTTCTTAGATAAAAGAATAACATGTTTATCAACATAATAATTAGTTGTTATCTAAATCTCTAAAAAATATGTTCAATTAAAGGTTTAAAGCATTTAGAAAAGAGCAAACAAAGAAATTTACCTTACTATTGTGATAAACTATTTTATCAAAATTTTATTAAATCAACATTGAATTTTTAAAAAAACTGACATAAGATACAATTTTCACAATAACTCCAGTTTTAATAATATTAGAACAAAAAAACTTTACATTGATAGAAACTAGAAAAAGTAAGGAAAACAATAAGTTTAAGAATAATAATGATAACCATTTAAAAATAAGGAAAAAAGAAATTTCAACATCTGACATAGTTATTACTTTATTGTTTGTTTGTAATTTGTAATTTATCATTAAATAAGTTTAAATTACATTTTCATAAACAATTTCTTTGTATTCCTCACAAAATTATCTTCCAAACCATATATAATACTTCTTACTTGAGATAATCTATAGCTTCAGAATCTCCAAAACAAGTTGCATATGAATTCTTCATTTTTATCTTGTACCCCAAAAGTTACCAAATCTCAAAGGTATCTACAAGAAAAAGATTCATCCTAATAAAAAATTACAAAACAAATCATTTCCAGGGGATGGATATGCATTTGTCATCATAGTAATTGGTTTCTTGTCTATCTAAAACTAGAAATAGTAAGCTACTGTCTGTATCACTGATAAAATGAGTTTCATCTCTTCATTTTATATTTTTTGTGTGCATAATTGATGTTTATATTCATTATGCACACCAGTGATGCTATCTTGTTACATTTATTGTCTGCATAGATATAATTTATTTGCATATAACTCATTTGCTATCTACAGACTTGAAAATAATATAATGCAAGATGTGGCAAAACTACTGACTACATAGCATGAATATCAAAGCATAGGCAAGAATCAGAATTTGATTCTTTGCTGGTATACAATTCCATGTGGTATATGCATAATCATTGTGGCTACCACTACACACATACCATTTGAAATCTCTCTTTATTGGTTTTAAGTGTTTAAATTTTCACATAGTACTATGCCCAGTAAATTTTGTGATTGCTTTATCAACTGCAATCTGCAACCTTTCTGTATATTTGATTATCAGTTTTTAAAATTTACATTGCACTGCTCTATATATGTAATCATTACTCATTATACAAACATGTAAGATAAAACACACACATACACCACTACAAACAAACATACTAATAAATTATTAAATCTTCTGAGAATCATTATGTCTATAAAATAAGGTTGCCTCAAACTTGGACCAGAGACACAAAATTACACTGTACAAAAACCACTTTTGTTACATATGAATACAAATTTATATACTGTATAATAAGGAGAACAAATGATTTAATATTCTATAATTTATACACTACACACATATCACTACAAATACAAATTAATAAATTATACCATTTATCAAATAATTAAAAAAATTAAAAGTAAAAAATTAAAATTGTATACTTAAGATATTCCGTCATTACTTTCACATCCCATTGTAGGCATTGAATGTAAATATCAGCATATTTTAATCCATTTGAGTTAGATAATAAGGCTGATAAAATTTTTCTGCCTTTATCACTCTCATGTAATCTAGAAAATTGACCAAAATAGAAAAATAAATAAATGTGCCTATTAACAAAAAAAAAGTAATAAAAAAGTCAATTTTTATCTAATTTCAAATTATGATACATCATTCTAAAGATAGAATTAAACAGAAATGAATGCTGGTATTTCTGTAGACATCATTCTTATAGTTTTTGTGCAATTTTAAAAAAATGTCAAAATTTAAACGAATCAGCTGCTGTTACCTCACATCATGCTACAAATATTCAACCCATTAAATAATTTTCTTTCTATTGCATAACATTTGAAAAGGTTTATTTAGTTGAAATAAATTAGATTCAATTTTTTTAAAAAAATCTAAATAAAACTGACTGAAAACAATCAAACTAAATTTGATTTATAAAATCTAACATAGAAATTTACTGATTTAATGATTAAATTTGATTTATAAAATCTAACACCAGTTCATGATTTCCAACTATTTTATTTTCATAAATATAAATTGTGAGAGGCAATCTATTTACATATATATTGTGCCCTTTCTACTAGCTCCAGATAGGTTCACTGAGTCAATTTTTAAAAAAATTTAAATTAGGGATGCATTTTGAATGATATAACTACTGTATGATATTGGTAATATTTTTAAAATGCTTTGTTAAAGTAAAGTGAGAGTAGTAAATACATAAAAATATATTAATATGTTAAAGTAATAAAGTAAAGCTTAATATTATGATTTTTGTATGGTTGGGAAAACTGGCCATAGTAAAATAACATATTAAAAATCTTCTTAAACAAATGCTAAAAGTTAATTTTAAAATAATAACTTAAAATAAAATAAACTAATGTATTTTAAATAAAAATTATATTTAATATTTGTGTTATAAACTATGTATTTAAAATGTAATATTTTGTGATGGACAAATGTGTTTAATTTGTTATAGCTTAAATTATATCAAAATTATTAATCCAAATTCTATGATTATATTACTATTTTTTAATATATTTTTTTTGTAATTAAATATTCCTTTTCTGTTGTCAGATGGTAATTATAAAAAATCTGTTACATTTTGTCTGGTTAAATCATGTGACCAGTGTATACACATATTTGTGTGTTTACAAGATTTTTAGATAAAGTTTCAAAATTGTTTTAGAATTGTTAAAAAAATGAAACATTTGTTATTTCATAAAATAAAACCTACATGTTATAACAGTTATTTAATTGGTAGTTTTAAAAAACAAATGTAATGAATAAAGTTAAATTTTAAAGATACATTGAAAATAAATATTGGATAAATTAATAAAGTATTTTTTTTTAAATGTTATTTTAAAATGCTTAGTTTGTTTAAATAAAAATATAAAATTAATTTAGAATTAAATAATATTTAATATGTCATGATTTTTATTTTTGAAATTTAATTGTGTAAGATAGTATTGATATGTAAATGAAATCACCAGTTGATGATCTAATTAGCCAATCAAATCATCAATTTATTTTGGTATAAAAGTAGATGTCATTTTTAAGTGATAAATATGTGCTTGTAATAATATAAGAGGGTGTTTAATAACTAAATAACTTTCTTAATAATTAATTTTTTTAATATCAAAGTATTGTCTAGTTTACTACTTGAAATTATTGTTTTAAAAAAAAGGATTTAAAGAATTATAATTTATTAAGCTAAAAGAGTCATATATTGTTAAAATAACCAAAATTTCCTATCAAGTATTTCTATTAAAACTTGAGCCAGCTTCATAGTAGATATGAAATTAATACCAGAAATGAGTATGTATTTCAAAAAAGTAAGGATGGAAGTACAGATACCAAATAAAAGTACAATTTTAAAAATATTTTTGGAAAAAGATATATCATTATTTATTTTGATATTTTGGACATTGTCAAGGAAATTAAACAAAAAAATTCTTCAAAAATTTTGTATTTTAAATGCATTATATTGTACGTATTTGAAGAGCAAAAGCTATCAGTAAAAACTTTATTTTACTATTTTAAAAATATATCCTTTAAAAAAGTTGGAGTAAATATTGTAAAAGGAAATATTGTCTTTGAAAGTTTATTATAAACTTTTTTTTTAAATTATTTTTTTAAAAAACCGATAGTACTGCGAATATATTTTCATATGATAAGTTGTCATTAAAAAAAGACGGTAAATCATTTTAATATTTAAAAAAAATGATTTTTAGAATTATTTGTCAAAAAGAAAATAAATAGGTAAGTAAAAATAATATTATCCTGACTAAAATATAATTTTATAAATGGTTTTATTTGAATTACTACAAATGATATTTTTAAGGAAATATAAAATACATATTTTCTGCAAAATAAAAAGATATGCATGAATTAATATTGGTGACACTGATGTATCAAAAGCATATGTAGGATCCTAGTGAACAGGAAAACTCTGGAAATTATATTAAAACTTTCCCCAAGTGATATTAATTTAATAATTATTTTTTCCTGGAAAGCTGCAGACAATAAACTGTATTTTATTGAACTTTCATAAAAGGATTATTGATTATTTTTCTCAATAATTTCAGATTTAAAAGTCGAATTGATTTCTTTTTTTTTTATCATTATAAGTTTACTAAACTTCATCAAGGGGAAAAGAGCTCTTTTTTTTTGTTCTCAAGTGGTGGATAGTGGTTGTCTTAACAACAAACATCATGGAGTAAGCTTCTATGAAGGACTTCTAATGAAGAAATATTAGGAGAAAGAAAATACCTTTTTTTTATTTGAACTTTATGGCAGGTTGGAGTTTTTCATAAATATATTCTTATTTATCATTTTATTTACTAATTAGAGTATTAAGTTTTTTTATTTAGTGTAGGTAAGAACATTACATTTAAATATCTATTAATCTAACATAATTAATATTGTGAGGAATATTTAATTCTTTGTAGAGTTTTTATAAACATTTTTCTAAGTATGGTAGTAGTGCAAATGAATGTTAATATTATTTAATATGTTTTTCTTATATGGAATATTGGACCAGATAGTAACTGAATAATTGTTAATAGGTAAACTTTATAAACTATATAATTTCACATGGTGTATACTTTAATGTTTCTAGAATTGCTTCGAATATTTTTATAGTATTACCTTATCATATGAACGTATGAATATGTATGAGTGCATTAATTACACATTAATCTTTATTGCTATTCTAAAGATATGAGCTAGGATTTTTTTTAAAAAAGATATGCATACTTTTCTTTTATATTTCTACTGTAATATAATTTACTGATACCTATAATTTTTATATGATTATTTAGTGGAGGAACTCTATTTTTAAAATGTTTTAAAATATTGATTTTAACATCTAAAAACAAAATCATTTGTATTTTTATTGCTGAATTTTGAAAGTGAACGAACCTTTTCTTGTTATAGTAGTTTTAGATTGTTGAAGTTATACGTGAATCTTGTTTATTGTTTAGAGTAATGTTAGATAATTTTACGATGTAGATTTGTAAATCTATTATGAAGTTTTAAAGTGATAGTGACCTTGGAATTATGAAAATAAACCAATGGGATGCTTATATGTAGAAATTATGGGGAATAGAATGTAACTTATATTATTATCTTAGTAGTTTATGCAAGTTCAGATAACGTAGCCCTGTGTCTTGTACCTATTTTCCATGGGTAGTGTCTTTCTTGGTGTATTAATGTTTGAATGAGCTGAATAAATAGCCTGGACATTACTTTATATTTGAGGTTATTAGACAGAGAAGTCATACCTCTTCGTATGCACTGTTGCCATGTAGATCATCTCATATATTAATACTATTGAGTCTATACTCTAGTTAGTTCTTCATGCCTACACATCATATCGCTATCTTAATTTCAAAAGTTACTGCATTGTACAGAATTGTATTTATGAAGAAAAATAATCAATAATTTTTGAATTGTAAAATCGTTATTTTGAAAAAAAGAGAAATAGGGTTTTCTTGTTTTGGTTTATGTTGAAGTTAAATAGAAGTGAGATTGAAAGTAAATGCAAACTGTAATAATAAAGTATCATAAATATTACGTATTTTATTAAACTATTTAAAAAAAAAAGAGATAATAAATTATTCACGAGATTTTTTGAATAATTTTTGAATATTTTGATTATACATGGTAATGCATATTTTCAAAGAATAGAACATCCAGAAGAAATAACATAAAATAGAAGGAGTACTTATATTTTGTGAATATTATTTTATGTTTTAGAACACACATAAAACACACACACATAGGGATTTTTTTATTAGAATAGTGTCAAGCAAAGTATATAAAAGTATGTCAATCATATTATTTTATTCAAGTCAATTTATTTATTGAACGAATCCAGGATAAATATTTTGAATAACATCAGCACTATAATAGTAGAAGTTTGATGAAATTGTTATAAAATCTATGAACATAACTTAAAAATGAATGTTATTTCAGTAGTTTATATTTTCATATTTTTGTGTATGCTTATGAAAAACATAGATTTTAAATATGTCAGTTAATGGATATTATATTTAACTATAAGTGTATTCGTTATTATTATTATTATTATTATTATTATTATTATTATTATTATTATTATTATTATTATTATTATTATTATTATTATTATTATTATTATTATTATTATTATTATTATTATTATTATTATTATTATTATTATTATTATTATTATTATTATTATTTTCATCCTTTTTCTTCTTCTTCTTTTTATTATTCTTCTTCTTCTCCTTCTTCTTCTTCTTCTTCTTCTTCTTCTTCTTCTTCTTCTTCTTCTTCTTCTTCTTCTTCTTCTTCTTCTTCTTCTTCTTCTTCTTCTTCTTCTTCTTCTTCTTCTTCTTCTTCTTCTTCTTCTTCTTCTTCTTCTTCTTCTTCTTCTTCTTCTTCTTCTTCTTCTTCTTCTTCTTCTTCTTCTTCTTCTTCTTCTTCTTCTTCTTCTTCTTCTTCTTCTTCTTCTTCTTCTTCTTCTTCTTCTTCTTCTTCTTCTTCTTCTTCTTCTTCTTCTTCTTCTTCTTCTTCTCTTCTTCTCTTCTTCTTCTTCTTCTTCTTCTTCTTCTTCTTCTTCTTCTTCTCTTCTTCTTCTTCTTCTTCTTCTTCTTCTTCTTCTTCTTATTATTATTATTATTATTATTATTATTATTATTATTATTATTATTTTCATCCTTTTTCTTCTTCTTCTTCTTCTCATTCTTATTCTTGTTATTCTTCTTCTTCTTCTTCTTCTTCTTCTTCTTCTTATTATTATTATTATTATTATTATTCTTATTCTTCTTATTCTTCTTCTTCTTCTTCTTCTTATTCTTCTTATTCTTCTTCTTCTTATTATTATTATTATTATTATTATTATTACTACTACTACTACTACTACTACTACGTTTCAATAAAGGCTTTATTGATCTCAATGGTTTACATAAGTTTACATCTAGAAAATTTGAAATTTAACATACAATGAATTTTTTTTAAATGAGGAAGTATGTAATTTATCTGAAATATAACTATAAATATTGTCTATAGTTTTTAATAAAAGTCTATAATAATAAATTTTGTTAAACTTGTTTTATAAAACTTTGTGTTGTGTTGATTATTCACCTTTACAAATACATGTTTGCCAGATACCAAAAGAAGCATAATATTTGCACAGTACAAATATAACCATTTACTTAAGAAATTACAATGCTTCAGAATGTAATATATTTGAGAAATTTCATTTTACATTAATATTATTATTATGGTCATAATTAATTTTACAATTTATTGCATAGAATTATAAGGTTATTTGTTGCCACATATTCTCAGATTATACCACATATTCTATTTAAGATGCCACTTGAGAATGAAAAGATTATATTATAACATTTATTGTTATGTTATTATTGATAGTTACCATAACATTGAACAATAGATAAGATTGATAATTATTCATCAAAGATTATTATTATTATTATTTATTATTATTATTATTATTATTATTATTATTATTATTATTATTATTATTATTATTATTATTATTATTATTATTATTATTATTATTATTATTATTATTATTATTATTATTATTATTATTATTATTATTATTATTATTATTATTATTATTATTATTATTATTATTATTATTATTATTATTATTATTATTATTATTATTATTATTATTATTATTATTATTATTATTATTATTATTATTATTATTATTATTATTATTAGTTAGGTATAGGTGAGGGTATTTTAAATCCTATCAGACTTGACTACAGAAGATTATAAGTTGATTAGAGTTATTTTAAAAAAACCTGAAATAATTATAATTATATTATTTTAATAAAGAGATTAGGATTTAGTTAGTAGCATTATATTAAATTGATTATTATTTTAAAGTTGTAAGAATGCTATGAATTTATTATTTGAAATAATAGGGGGGATAGTATTCTTATGACATTGAAGTGATATCCTGGGGGATATTTGCTCAATGTAATTCTTTACTGCTTGTACTTCACTTTATTGTCTCATGATTTATTAATATTTTATTTATTTTAACATTATTTATTAATCAGTTGACTGGACAATTATTGAGCAGGTATCATAGGAGATCTGTATTATTGATTATATGTATTTGCTTGACGGTAATCATTTTATCTGAGC